>JAXIVJ010017175.1:0-26823 GCA_036785665.1 Chirona hameri
GTGGGTGTTGCTAGTTTTATTTTTTGCGTCTCTGAGATGCTCATTGAAACGATCACGGACGCGTCTTTTTGACTCACCTATATAGACAGCAGGTTTCTCATCGCACAAGTTACAAGTGATTTTGTATACGGCGTTTTTGGTGTGACAGCGACCAGGCAGTCCCGCTTCGCACGTGTTGCATCTTTTAGCACCGGCTGGACAGGGAGACTTTCAAGGGCTGACCTGATCACGTGTTGAGCTAGTGTCTTACCACTGGACCAAGCCACACGTGCTTTTAAACCCGAAGATCTTACTGCACCATCCACCCGTCGTGCTAGTGTGTCATCTATATATGGCAGAGATATGTATGTTGTGTCGTTTTTGCTACTCTTGTTTTTGCTACTATTGTTTTTGGTCTGCTTCATCGTACTCCTAGGGTGGCGAGTTATGTCATCATACAGTAACCTATGTTTAGTTCTCTGGATGAGCCTATTTGGATACCCGTTGCGACGGAAAAGTGTTTCGATAGTAGCCATGCCACGTTCTTGTGTCTGTCTGTCAGACCCCAGACGTTTCGCGCGTAGAAGTTGCGAGTATAGCACAGAGCGTTTACATTGAATAGGGTGCGCTGATGTGTAGTGAATGATAATGGGTGCTGCCATTGGTTTGATGTATAACTGAGTACTATACGTACCATCCTCCTGAACTGTTATGGTAGTGTCTAAGAACGGTATATATCTACTACTTGTCATGTCTGTTCTTTCTATCGTGAATTTCAACGCCGGGTGAAAGTCATTCAAAAATCTGAAATACTCATCTAATTTGTCTGACCCATGTGTCCAAATTCCCAGCACGTCATCGATATAACGCATGTACGTTACTGGTTGATATTGTGAGTTTGGCGACGTCAAAAGCAATGACTCTATGGCGTCCATGAATACTATAGCTAAGGGTGGAACGATCCTTGAGCCCATGGCCACACCTACAGTCTGTTTAAAATATTTCTGACCAAAGCGAACGTAGTTATTATTGAGACAATGCTTGAGGAGCATCTCTATATCTTGCAGGGTAAGGCCAAACGTATCTACTTTGTCTACGTGTTTTTGATGAGTCTAAGAGTGGCTTCTATGGCTTCACTAGTGGGGATATTTCCATATAGGTTAGCTACATCTACGGAGAACACTATGGAGCCCGCTGGGAGCCCACAGGGGAACTGGGTGCTAAGCCTCTGCAAATAGTCCTGAGTATTGGTCAAGTGGGCTGGCACAAAAACTAGCAACTGAGTTATTATTCTCTCCATCAGCCATGTAAGCTTGTCCAATGGATCTCCACAGGCAGACACGATAGGGCGGCCGTCACAAAGAATCCTATCCCAAAACTAGAAGCTGAGACCAAAAGGTTGATTAAAGGCACTTTGGCAGGAAAGGTGCCAGATAAAATTCTGAAAAGTGTGATGCCTTCTGGGTCGCGTACCGCCGAACTTTATGGCCTTCCAAAAACACATAAGTCTGATGCTCCCCTCCGCCCTATCGTGTCTGCCTGTGGAGATCCATTGGACAAGCTTACATGGCTGCTGGAGAGAATAATAACTCAGTTGCTAGTCTTTGTGCCAGCCCACTTGACCAATACTCAGGACTATTTGCAGAGGCTTAGCACCCAGTTCCCCTGTGGGCTCCCAGCGGGCTCCATAGTGTTCTCCGTAGATGTAGCTAACCTATATGGAAATATCCCCACTAGTGAAGCCATAGAAGCCACTCTTAGACTCATCAAAAAACACGTAGACAAAGTAGATACTTTTGGCCTTACCCTGCAAGATATAGAGATGCTCCTCAATCATTGTCTCAATAATAGCTACGTTCGCTTTGGTCAGAAGTATTTTAAACAGACCGTAGGTGTGGCCATAGGCTCAAGGATCGCTCCACCCTTAGCTATAGTATTCATGGACGCCATAGAGTCATTGCTTTTGACGTCGCCAAACTCACAATATCAACCAGTAACGTACATGCGTTATATCGATGACGTGCTGGGAATTTGGACACATGGGTCAGAAAAATTAAATGAGTATTTCAGATTTTTGAATGACTTTCACCCGGCGTTGAAATTCACGATAGAAAGAACAGACATGACAAGTAGTAGATATATACCGTTCTTAGACACTACCATAACAGTTCAGGAGGATGGTACGTATAGTACTCAGTTATACATCAAACCAATGGCAGCACCCATTATCATTCACTACACATCAGCGCACCCTATTCAATGTAAACGCTCTGTGCTATACTCGCAACTTCTACGCGCGAAACGTCTGGGGTCTGACAGACAGACACAAGAACGTGGCATGGCTACTATCGAAGCACTTTTCCGTCGCAACGGGTATCCAAATAGGCTCATCCAGAGAACTAAGCATAGGTTACTGTATGATGACATAACTCGCCACCCTAGGAGTACGATGAAGCAGACCAAAAACAATAGTAGCAAAAACAAGAGTAGCAAAAACGACACAACATACATATCTCTGCCATATATAGATGACACACTAGCACGACGGGTGGATGGTGCAGTAAGATCTTTGGGTTTAAAAGCACGTGTGGCTTGGTCCAGTGGTAAGACACTAGCTCAACACGTGATCAGGTCAGCCCTTGAAAGTCCTCCCTGTCCAGCCGGTGCTAAAAGATGCAACACGTGCGAAGCGGGACTGCCTGGTCGCTGTCACACCAAAAACGCCGTATACAAAATCACTTGTAACTTGTGCGATGAGAACTTGTGCATATGCTGTAACTTGTGCGATGCTGTCTATATAGGTGAGTCAAAAAGACGTGTCCGTGATCGTTTCAATGAGCATCTCAGAGACGCGAAAAATACAACTAGCAACACCCCACTTGGAGACCACGTAACACGGATACACCCCACTATCAGCATAACATCAAGGTCATTCAAAATTTCGATAGAGAGGGTATGTAAAGATGTTGCAGACCTAAAGATAGCAGAACCCATTGAAATTAGAAATCAGCGGCCCTGCTTGAACACACAAACATCGTCGTGGCCCCTCCTCCACCCACCTCCTTACACCCCTCCACTGTAAGCCACCGGATTACTGTGTCGTGTGTACTATTTATTATGTATTATGTACACAACTGTATAGTGACGATTTTCTGCCAGTGTATATGAGCATCACCCATACATTGTAGGCACCGTACAACTGTGTCGTGTTGTGTGGATTGTTTATTAGATGTCGTGTATATAACTGTATAGTGAGGATCTTCGCGCATTGACGCACGCATTTGCACCAGGGAATTGTTTTGGTTTTGTTTGGTGTTGAGATGAACATTCTGATGATGACGCAAGTCGAAATATATTAATGTAATTTTTTATACCGTTTTCAAGTTTAATTAAGATATAACATGAGCAGAAGGTTACTTATTCACATACTTACATACATAGTTACAAAATGTGATATTATCTATCGATTGGTAGGTATGTTATAGCCAATAACTATTGTCTAATGGTGTGCAGATTACCAGTACCCCGAAACATTCCATTGCTTGGTTACAACATTTTGGAATATGCAGTGAATTGTATTGAAGTAGAACGCTACAAAATATTACATTTTGTGGTTGGGGTTGGCAGTGGGGGAGTTACATGTCATTACCTTACCTTACCTTACCTTACCTTACCTTACCTTACCTTACCTTACCTTACCTTACCTTACCTTACCTTACGGTAGTCAGGATTTTTAGGCCTCAAGTCCTGTAGTACCCGCTCTCATCGAGCTCATGATTCCTGGCATGTCTCAGTCAGTTAATGTCTCACCACACATGTATGTGTGGCACACCCTTGTGAAACGCTGGTGGATGGTGTGGTTTAATTGTATTTTACTAATGCGAAAGACATCAATATCGTATCATAGTTTAGTGACTGCTTTGTTCTAAATGCAGTGTTCCTACTGCAGTCTAGTGTCTTTCTGACTGAGCAAAGTTGCGTAAGTAACAAAAGACCAGAAATTACTACCTACTGTAACTCTTAACTGTAAGTACCTATTCATGAATACAGGCCCAGACTGTTTATTGATTCAACTTCTTTTGGAACAATTCAATCATCATTCATTTCGGAATCTGAATGATTCAATCACCGTTCGATTCACGGCTACAATTTTTAGAATTGATTATTTCCGATTCAAAGAATCAAAACAAATATTTTGATTGATTCAAGTTTGATTCAAACGTGTCGAGGCGGCGGTCCGACAGTCGGACCGCCGCCTCGGCCGGAGGTGATGATTATCGGCCTCCGACGGCCGTACTGCCGCCTCTCAAACTGCCTGGTGCTGCGCCTGATCAGTTGAACCGGTTTTTCGTCAACGTAGGCCCACGCGTTGCCGGTGAGGTGCGGGACTTGGGAGAGACCCCGGACCTGCCCTGCAGACTGCCGCGTGTCGGTGCCTGTGCGCTCACAATGTCGCCCCTGACTCTGTCCGAGCTGCGGGCGGTAGTACTCGGTATGAGCGGGTCAGCCGCCCGCGGTGAGGACGGCGTCTGTATCCGCATGCTCCGCATGTCTTTTGACGCGATTGGCACGCAGCTCCTGCATTTGGTCAATTTCAGCATCTCTCTCTCGGATGTTCCTCAATCCTGGAAACACTCCCTCGTTTACCCAATCCATAAAACCGGTAATCCTTCTATTCCATCCAACTTCCGGCCAATTTCCATAGTTCCAGTGATCTCCAAAATTGTAGAGCGGGCCGTCCATCAACAGCTCTACAATTACCTCTCCCAAAACCACCTCCTTTCCTCAACTCAGCATGGTTTTCATCCTCGTCACTCGACGGAAACCGCCCTGATATCCATTTCCGATCATATCCTTGCCGCTAACGACCGTGGAGAGCTGTCCCTCCTCTGCCTGCTGGATTTGAGCAAGTGTTTTGATGTGATAGACCATGCTAAATTATTGACAAAATTGCAGCTTTACGGAATTGATATTACTTGGTTTTCTGCTTATCTTCGGAATCACACTCAGAGCGTGAGCTTCACTGACGCTCTGGGCAACACACAAATTTCAGCTCCGCTTCCCAACAGCATCGGGGTTTTTCAGGGTTCTGCACTCGGCCCTCTGCTCTACTGCGTCTTCGCCAACGACCTCAGCTTGTTCGCCGAGGACGCAGTAGTAGTACAGTATGCCGATGATACAAAAATTTTAGTCAGTGGCAAAAAGTCAGAGCTCAATAACGTCGTGAGTAGGATGGGACGTGCGCTTGCTTCTCTAGGCATCTGGTTTCGTGGAAACGGCTTAAAAATCAACACTGAGAAAACTTAACTGATGCTGTTGGGAAGCGCTCAAAATTTGCGCAATGCCCCGAACTTCACGGTAAAATTTCGCGATCACACTCCCGTACCTATTTCGGAAGCTAAGAATCTCGGCATCACCTTCGATCGCACTTTGAACTGGGACGCCCATGTAACCTACGTCACTAGACGCTGTTTTGACATTATCAGTGGTCTATCACATCTTAGGAGCTGCCTGCCATCGTCCGTCATATCTGTGCTAGTCAACGCTCTGGTTCTCTCGCAGGTCCGATACTGCATCACCATATATGGTAACGGTTCACGGAAGAACCTGTCTCGAATTCAACAAATTATTAGCTATGGGGAAAAAGTGATTTTCGGCCGCAAAAAGTTCGATCATGTATCGGACCTGCTTGAGAAGCTGGGTTGGCTCGGCGCGGAGAACCTGGTCTTGTACCGCACTTTGTGTTTGACACACAAAATGCGCCGTCTCGGCGAGCCTGAGGAGCTGGCCGCGGGTCTCGCCACTGTGGCTGAGATGCGCGAGGTGCGGGAAGTGTCGGACAGGACCACTCGCCAGGACTGCGACCTGTTTGTGCCCCGGTCACGCACTGAGATGGGGAAGAGACGCTTCAGCTGTCGCGGTCCGGCACTGTACAACTCGTTGCCCCCAGACCTGCTGGAGCTTCCCGTGCCGCCGTTTGCTCGCCGCCTAAGGCGACATCTGTCGGCTCAGTCTGCCGCGCCCGACTGACTCTATTAGCCGTTTTCCGGGCCCGTATGTGATGTATGTGATGTGGTTCATCTTGACCTGTATGAATGTGTGAGTGTTGCGCATCCGCCTGCTCATTTGACCTTCTTTTATCTTCGGACGAGAGGTTGTAACAGCCACACGCTTGTTGTGGATCACTTTAATATACGTCTGAGTCTGAATTTACCAGTGTACTTGAATCGTTAAGAATCGTTAAATCTTTTAATTCAATCAGCTTTGATTTGATGCGGGTTTTGATTCAATCACGATTCATGAATCTGGTGGTGAATCAATTATTTGTTAATTAAAGGAATTTTGATTGAACGATTCCAATCGATTCAATCAGTGTCGAATCAATAACCAGTCTGATACAGCGCACCAGTTAGTGTTTTACAACCTGCTAGCCTGCTATCAGTATTGACTATTGAGCTTGTTGATTGGTTCGGCAACTCAATTTAATTGACACTTGTTTTACTTTTCCACCCAGCTGAAGAACCAACTTCAAATACATTTTCCTCAATTATTTCATATTTGCATCCTATCATTTAGAACCATTAAAATCCATAGCAATTAGCAATAGTTGTAAAGTAAAGATATGTACCTGTGCTGGTGCAAAATAATAATAATACTTCTTATTATTATTGCTATTAGGAACATATATATATATATATATATATATATATATATATATATATATATATATATATATATATATATATATATTTGAATAGATCTTTCAATGCAGCTGGATGCAGTAGATATACATTCATTATTGTGCCTTGTTCCAGTGTAAATCCAAACAAAAGTGTTTACATATATGATATAATATTCCAAGGAGTTTTAGCGAGTCAAATACATTTGAATCAAAGTCGTTAAGGGGAGTGCGCCTACTCATATCGCTTATTTTGGGTTGTTGACACTGGTCTATAGAACATAATTTTCTGAATTGACCCATGACTTCGTTTCTCCAGATTCGCCCCTGTTGCTGAGATATTCCAAAGACTCCAGAAACTTGCTGGGAGCAAAAAGTTATCGGGTAGATTCCAGAGGGCTTCCGCTACTAGAAGCACTGCAACTATCGATTAAACTGCTAGCATATTGTTAGCGCTGGCCAATAGCAATTCAACAAAACAGCTCGTGCACGCTGATAGCAGCAGCCGAACAAAAACTGGACGGCCATCATGTTTTTCGATGATGGCCGTTTCGATCATGGCCGATGGCCATGTTTTCAAGAAGATATCAATTTAGAGCTACGAAACTTGCACATAATAAAGTTCACAGTGGCAAGAACGTGCTGTGCAAAACTTGTCTTTCTATCTTGCATGATGTACCGTAATTGTATTGTCTTATGTACGCCGTTTTACATAACATCACCATAGTGGCAATCGTTTTATAGATATTGAAACAAAAAATAAGCAAAAAAACAATATAAGTGAAAATTCAACTCAAGGGGCTCCAGATGTGAATTTCATCATATACAACAATCAAACCAATAGCTACTTACCGTATGATTTTTTTTGACATTCCAAAACAGTAGGCACACTCCCTTTAAGTCAGTTGAACATGAGTCAAAAAATGAGTCGACTCAAGAAACTTGCACATGAGTCGTAGTTGAGTCAGGGGTACAAGCAAATGAGTCAAAGTTGAGTCAACTATAAAAAAAACACCACTCGAGTCAGAGTTGAGTCAGGGGTAAAATCAAATGAGTCAAAGTTTAGTTGACTCAACAAAATTCCCCCCCCCCCCCCCCCTTAGTCAGAGTTGAGTCAGAGTCCCTTCGAAAATGAGTTAGAGTCGAGTCAGCCTAAACAATCTGAGTCGAGCACAACCCTGCGAACTGCTGTTGTGCCTCGCGATCTCCTACGACACTGCCCCCCCCCCCCCCCCCCCCCCCCGCCCCCGCCGCCGCTGGCTCAGTGTCGGCCAACCACAGACCACCCGTGTCGACCACCAACTCCCTCCCCGTCCCCCCCCCCCCCCGGCACAAATTAGCCGTGCCCGAGTCACTGACAAATCGGACGAGGTTACCGCTGCCATTGTCCCTCCCCCCTCCCCTCCCTCCGCTCCCCTCCCCTCTGCTCCACTGCAAGTGATCACAGCCGCCGCAGAAGGCGCCGCGGGACTTCCTGGTTTGTTAACCCCGCAGCCAGTGCCACTGCCTCCGGAGCACAGCGGAGGCGTAATGGGAGCCGGCTGACTGTGACGTAATGGGAGCCGGCTGACTGTGACCCATTTCGGGCAGCTGATTAGGCCCGGCTAGATGGACAGTCACTGCATTCATCCCGAGACGGGCTGGACAAACAGTCGTCGGACGCGGCCGTAAGTGGCATGTTGTGTAGGCCGGTCATTGTTTTGGAGTCAGTCTTTAGAGGGAGTCGGCCCTGCTTCAACTGGTTCAAGGAATTGTCAGCTTGTTTCGAGGGAAGAAATAACCTCGCTGGAAACAATCATTTCGTTCGTACTCATTAAAACTGGTGATTTTATACTGACACAAGACGCTCACTAGTTCGAAAAATAGCAAAATTTAACCAAATATAGCGCATAATGTAAACGCCAAACACGCATACAAACGCCATACTTTACGAACGATTTAGAAGCGTAGCGATCCCTCGACGCTACCTAAGCTCTCGCGCACCTGACTTACTTCGACCGCATTCCCATCTAAAAATCTGGAGTATGCGACGGTGCCGCGGCCTGAGGGCCAGTGTCTGGCGTCACATCCGCTCCGGAAGACCGAAATTCTCCCGGAAATTGTGGGTATCCGGTGCGCTGAACGCTCTTGAGAGCGTGGGAAAATGCACCTGATTTGCATAGAGGGTCGAACTTTGGCGCGCATTTCCTTCTTCACTTCTGTGGCAGGCAATTTATTGTGGGTCTTCTGCGGGAATAGTTCACATGATCAATTGTGTCCATTGTAATTACTCTCATTAAATAAGCGATAGTCTCGTGATGAACGATTGTGATTCGTAAGTGGCTCTTACTTCTAAATGTGGGTCATTTACCTTACGCATAGTTTAGCGAGTGGCACCCATATTGTTGCTTTAGCATGCTGAAAACCGAGATGAAAAGAACAGCTTGTGCCCAACCGCCACTTCTTGGAATGAAGCCCTCCGGTTTATGTTTAAATTTGACCTCGAACAATTTTTACGCATTTTCCCAAAAATCAGGTCGCAAAAACATGGTAGCCGGGCCTGACCGTTCGGACGGTACTCAAGCCCGTCTGCCGTCTCCGGTCCACAACGTAATCCGCACTTTGCCAAACGAGAGCATAAAATATCGATCGGCCGGTCTAAATTAGACGATAATTATCTGGGATTGATTATAAGGCCGCCCGCGCGAGGGATTTATTAGAGGCCTCCTCCGCGCCGGCCGGCCGGAGACGCCACGCGATAAAAACATGTTTTTGAACTCCGCGAAAATATCTCCGAAGGAGATTGGGGGACGCGCGAAAATATACTTTAGCTAACTAACCCAGATTCAAGATAATAACATGAAATCTCCGTAATAGTTTTTCAGTTCGTTCCTAGAATTCATGATTATTACTCGTTGTTTTAAAGTCAGAGGTGCGTACCTGAGAGAATACATGCAGACATGGAGACTCCCATTATGTACATGATTAAACATTACTTTGCCCCATTTCATCGGTCTTTCAGGGCGTCACTTTCCAGTAAACAATAGCATGTGGCTGTCAATGCCACATTAAACTATATAGCCAGTCGATGGCTTTCTAATTTTCCTCCTAGACTGCATATATATATATATATATATATATATATATACTTCCAACCATTACAGAGTTGTCTAAACAGTACGCGTGAAATTCTCTGAAGCACTTTACACCAGTTCACTAACGTGCTCAACCGACCGTATCCGTCCGAAAAGAGAGGCATACAATGGACAGGTGTGTTTGTCTTCACTGTGCCCGGCGCGTCCCCTCCACTCGACTCTCCCCTGCTCCCGCTCCCCTCCTCTGCCCCCTCCCCGTCCTACAAGGCAGGACGGAGCGGGGGGGGTGATGGAGGGTAATTAGAAGACGGCACGCGCAGTGCACGAGCAGGTGAGGACGGGCAGACAGCCGTCTGACCCAGAAATAAGCCGCAGTCCTAGTTGATTGCCGGGAAGATGGTAGGTCGGGAAGATCTGAAGTCTTGGAATGGAGTTAGTTTGAAAAATGTTTTTTTCAGACTAATTTCATTCCAAGATTTCAAATCTTCCCGACCTACCATCTTATTTAAGGGGTAATATCATATAAATGCGGTAATTTGAAGATTCTGCCCAGGTCATACCAATGTCGCCAGTGGTGACGTATTTATGAATCGACAAAGGGGAGAGTCACGGCAAATCTAAATAGCATAGTTCTTTCGAGAGCCTGCCAAGCAATACACCAGCGGTTATCTTGTTCTTTCCAGCAATTCACAAACGTAATTTGCCAGTCATTACCATTAGTGACATTACCATTAGTGACATTACCATTAGTGACATTACCATTAGTCATTACCATTAGTGAAATTACTGTCGCTAAGTCCTCTAACATTGATCAGAGGCGGCCGCAGGGGGGCATCCGGGGCATGCCCCCCCCCCCCCCTCCCACCTCCAAGATCAATGAGGGTGGGCCAACATATCTCCCCCTCCCCCCCAGTGACTTGGGGCCAGGTGGGCCCGAAGGGCCCGTCTTGGCTCCAGGTCAGAATGGGCCCTCTAGAGGTCATAGAGGAGGCCAACTGAATGCCAGAATGGCTCCTGGAGGCTAAAGCGTGTCCTCTCGAGGCCAAAGTGGGCCCTCTGCAGGTCGGAGAAGGTCCTCTGGAGGTTAAAATGGGCCCATGTAGGCCGGAGTGGGCTCTCTGGAGGTCAAAGGGGCCCAATGGTATCCCGAGGGCCCCCTGTAGGGCAAAGGGGCCCTCTGGAAGCCAGAGTGGTCCCCTGGAGGCCAGAGTTGGCCCTCCAGAGGCAAGAGTGGGCCATCTGAAGGTCAGAGTGGGATCTCTGGAGGTCAGAGTTGGCGCTCTGGAGGCAGAAGTGGGCCCTCTGAAAGCCAGAGTGGACCCTTTGGTGGACGGATTGGGCCCTTTAGAAGCCAGGGGCCCTCTGGAGGTCAGAGTTGGCCCTCTGGATGTTGAAGTGGGCCCTATTGAGGTGGAGGCAACAGTAGGCCCTCTGGAGGTAGAGGCCGGATAGGGTCCTCTGGAGGTCTGATTAGGCCCTCTGGAGGCCACATTCAGGGGATCTCTGGAAGCTGGAGGGGCCATCTGGAGGTCACCGTCAGCATGGATGCTCTGAAAGCGAGAGTGGCCGTCGTGAAGCCAGAGGGGCCCTTTGGAGGTCAGGGTTGCCTTATGGAGGCAGGAGTGAACCATCTGGAGGTGGAAGCTGGAGAGCGCCCTCTGAAGGCCAGAGTGGGCCGTCAGAAGGCCAGAGTGGGCCCAAGGAAGCCGGAGGAGGTCTACCGTTATTCAGAGGAGCCCTCTGGAAGTCAGGGAGCCCTTTGGAGCCAGAGTAGGCCCACCGGACGTCAGAGTGGGCCTGCTGGAGGTCGCAGCGGGCAATATGGAGGCCAGATGGTCCCCATGAATGTCAGAGTGGGCACCCTAGAGGCAGGAATGAGTCTCCTGAGGTCAGTGTGGGCTCCCTGAAAGCTATATGGGGCCCTCTGGAAGCCAGATGTGGAACTGTGGAGGTCAGAGTGGGCGGGAGGTCTGAGTGGGCCCTCTGGAGGTCATAGCGGGACCTATGGAGATCAGATGGGCCCAATGTAGTTCAGAGTGGGCTTTCGGAAAAATACACTATCAAACCAGCAAAAAGCCCTGCCGCCGCTCGCAGGCCCTTGCAGGCCGACCGAAGGCCCTTTTAAGCCTAGAAAGGGACTCACAGACCGTCAGAAGGCTCTTAGACGCCTGACAATGGCTAATCAGGCATAGCAACATCCTCTCAGGCTGGGCAAGGACCCCTTCAGGTCAACCAGCGGTCCTTTTAAAGATGCTGAGGGCCCAATCAAAGTCACTTCGGCCATGTTTTGGCTCAGGTCAATATTGAGGTCACCGGAGGTCATCAAAAGTGAAATTTTCAATATTTAGGACTTCGCTTCAGAAACTCCAAATATCTTGGGCACCATGATAGCTAGGAAGAAACGAGAGAGAAAAAAATAACATGTTAGCTCATCTTAAAAGTTTAGGCTTCAGAGGTCACCAAATGTCATGCAGGCATTTTCTTCCAAAAAGCACGCACGCACGCACGCACGCACGCACGCACGCACGCACACGCACACGCACACGCACACGCACACGCACACTTTTCGTGACTGTCCTACTAATCCCTGTTAATACCCATGACAACGGATTTGCATCGAAACCTCAAATGCAGTGTGTTTTGGCCCTGCCGATCTGTCTTGGAATACCCAATGCCTGAAAATACCCTCTCAGACCGTCTGAAGGCCGCTTTTAGAACGGCATAAAACATAGGGTTTAAAAGCCCTAGAAAGTTTAAAAACCAAGCCTCGGGTGTAAAAATACCCTTTTAAATCAGCGTTGAGCGTATGGCCCCTCGCACCGACCGAGGGCCCTTTCAGACCAACCGCGGGCCCCCTTGCCAAGTTGCCCCCCCCCCCCCCCCTTAAAGGCCAGGGCGGCGACCGCCCCTGACATTGCTTCACATACTCACAGCATGTTATGAATTAATTGGGAAATATGCCAGAAACCGAGGATGCAATTATTGCTTTAGTCCACCCTGTGTGTGTAGGTGCGGGTTCGTTTTGACGAAGGTAACCAATAACCGTCCCCACCCGTTTGTTAGTGCTGCCATCTATTCCCAAGTCACTTTCTCAAGCTCAGTGCTGCCCGACATATCTCCTTTCATTGTTTGGTGCTGTCATCTATAGCCGTTGTGGTAAGGTGCCATAGTGCTGCCCGTAAGTTTGATATAGGTGGCGCTGTGAGCGGCTCCCGGCATAAGAGCTGGGAAGTCAATCAAAACAGCTCGGTACGGATTTCACAACTTGCCCAACGATAGCGAGAAACTTTTTTTTGTGTGGGGGATTAGCGGCACACAAATTCAAATTGGAGAGCAGGCAAAGTAAAAACTGATGAATGATGGGTGTCTAGTCTATGGTGTGTCATTTTGCAATACGGTATTCATAATATATTTTTAGGGGCGGGTCCAAGGTGGGCCATCAGAACAATCCCCCCCCCCCCACCCCAAAAAAAAACTTTGTCGGATGACGATTGACACATTTTCCGATTGTAAGAAAATCCAATTAACTTTTGCTCAGTCGAGTTTACTTGATATGTGTCATTAATGCACACGGAAACGATTCTGGTGTTTTTTTATTATTATTTGATATTAGACTTACTGAAATGTGATGCTCCCAAACCAGTTTTTTTATCTCTCTGGATCCACCAGTGTATTTGTATATCAGATTATAACCAAATTATGTTCGTCATTCGCCTGTGTTAAAGGGAAATAATGACATTTTGTCAAAAAAATGGAGTTATCATTTTAAATCGGCAGACGAGACCAAAATATATTGAAATTTATCACATTTTGCATATAAACATTCCTACCGAAATATTTATCAAGTTAAAGGGATTATACGGGCTTTTCCCAGAATAATTGAGTTACATAGTAAAACGTACTTATAAAGGTGGTAGAAGTCCCACGGTAGACACATTTTTCTGTAAATGACCTCTGCTGCACGTAAGGACATTCCAAAGTGCGCGGTGATGCCACCGCGTACTTTCTGCAGGAGGACTGGCTGAGGCAAAGCCAGTCATCTCTTTTATGCTAATAAAAACGCATATGGCATATTTCCGGTAAAATAAGCAATATTTAAGAGAAAAAATAAACTTGTTTTGTTTCAACGACAGCAGCGGTTACCTAGTTTTTCCCATACAATTCGATATTCTTCATGAATTTTCATGCCAAAATTCACAAAACGCCACCACCAAATTATCAACGCTACAGGCCAGATATAAGAAAACCACAGAACCTGAACGAGCAGTGTGTAGTAATAAAGAGTTTTGTAAGTTTTGAATTGCATAATCATGCTGTGTGCAATCATGCTGACTTGCAGATAATTCAACACTCTAAAATTGATTGCTGTAGATTCTAAGATAAAAGTGGTGGACAGTAATGCCGATCAAGTACTCGTTAGCTGATACAAGTCTCGAAAAAAGCCAAAGTTTGAACGCTGATAATTGCTGAAATAATGGACTAATGAGCTTTGAGGACCCTATTATATGTCCGTGATTAAAGGGAAATATTCACCATTCTCCACAAAAATGGAGTTATTTCTTCAAATCGATAGACGAGACCAAAATATATTATACATTTATCACATTTTGCAGATAACAATTCCTACCAAGAGATATTTCAAGTCGATGTTCCTAAGCATTCCACGCTTATAACGACCGGTACTTGCAAGTACTTGGTAACGAATTTCGAATTCCGGGCTTGTCTCGTTTTGTTTTTTAACAAAATTGTATGGAAAATATGTCTTGCGCTCCATTGTGATTATGTGCCCTAATATCCTTAACAATCAACAAACATTGAATAATAAAGTATTAAGTAACCGAATTAGCAGTTAACTTGGGCACGCTGCGACGGCCTAGTTAGTGATTGCGATCCTCATTTTTTGAAAATGGGTTCATCTGTTTTCAACATTAGGTGTTTTGTACAGTCTCTGGCTGTATACAACATTATGCTTTAGCTTATCATGATTTTTGTTTTAAATCAACAAACAATTTAAAAAACTGGCATTGAAATCGGAAGTTCACTTGGACACGCAACGGCGACCTATTTAGTGTCGGTGATTTGTTTCCGGGACCAATCAGAGACGTTATCAGAAGCAGGGGCGGAGAATTAGGGGTTTTGGGGGTGCTCAAGCACCCCCTGAGCTCAAAAGTGCACCCCCTCACTGTAAAAAGCACCCCCTCAAATAAACAGGTCCGTTCAACTAACGGCTGCTCAGTCTTACTTCAGCGAAGTAAGACTGAGTGGTGTAAAAGTGTGTGCATGTGTGTCTGTCCGTGTGTAAATAGGTGGTTTTGCACGGTCAGGTAGGGACAGGTCAGTTCACACGGTCAGTCTTACCGTCCCTCAGCATGTTTGTGGGGCCGGTCGGCCGGCCCGGGGCGCGGGCGGATTGCCCGACCCGGCGCCGTAGCCGGCGCTTAAAGGGATTATACGTTTTTTTTCCCCAGAATAATTGAGTTACATAGTAAAACGTACTTATAAAGGTGGTAGAAGTCCAACGGTAGCCACATTTTTCTGGAAATGACCTCTTCTGCACGTAAGGACATTCCAAAGTGCGCGGTGATGCCACCGCGTATTTTCTGCAGGACTGGCTGAGGCAGAGCCAGTCATCTCTTTTATGCTAATAAAAACACCTCACGTATGTCATATTTCCGGTAAAATAAGAAATATTTGAAAGAAAATAAACTTGTTTTGTTCCAACGACAGCAGCAGTTACCTAGTTTTCCCATAACATTCTATATTTGTCATGAATTTTCATGCCAAAAAAATTATACGCCACCACCAAATTCTCAACGTTAAAGGCCAGAGAAAAGAAAACCACAAAAACACAAAACCTCAACGAACAGTGCGTAGTAATACAAAGTCCCGTCAGTTTTGAATTGCATAATAATTTTGTGATCCAGTGTAGGACTTGCAGATAATTCAAAACTCTAAAATTTATCTTAAGATAAAAGTGGTGGACAGTAGTGCCGATCAAGTACTCGTTATCTGATACTAGTCTCGAAAAACGCCCAAGTTTTAACGCTGATAATTTCTGAAATAATGGACTAAATGAGCATTGAGGTCCCTATTATATGTCTTAAACGTGTTTAAAGCTCATACAACTGCAAAAGAGTGCATTTACTTTCAGGACGGAAACCCGTATAATCCCTTTAAGAATCGCTGTTTTGCTGATAGTGCAATTCGCGCCCCGGGCCGGTGGACAGGGGCAGGCCCCCGCACCTCCGCGCACAGCTCCTGGCGCCTCACCTCCACTGGCAGATCCAGCCTCCCAATATGGGGGGGCTAATTTGACGGGGGGCCTTCCGGGCCCCAGGGGCCTCCATATGACCTAAAAGGTACCCCCCCTATTTTTCCCTTTGCGGACTTGGGTTATTTTTGTTCGCTATGCTATTCTTACGTGTAAGGACGTGTCAATTAAATGTAAAAATAAAATTGATAGATATTTGCCTCCAAATATATGCAATTTTGTCATTTTATATGATATTTAATATATAAATTAGTTATTCGCTAAACCTTTTGACTGAATAAAGTTAGAAAGGCACGGTAAACGTCATTTTGTTGTTATCATCAAGACACGTTGAATGCTGTGCAGTATGACTTCTTTCTGACATTTGATGACCTTGACCTAAGGTCAAGGTCACGGCGCAGTCACCTTTCCAAATTTGACCTACACGGCGATGTTATATATCTTTTAACTTGTCTTGAAGATAGGAATTAATTGGTATTAAAACCAGTAAGGCGCCGTAGTTGGCGATGAACGAGCGAGCGCGAAATAAATGTATCGTGAATTTCAACCCGATCGGGCAAGTAGTTCCTGAGATTCAAAAAGGTGCGCACGTGCGCACGTGTAGAGGCACTCTACCCATGACTTGTGGTTAGGCGGCGGCGGAGGGGTCCTTAACCACACACCAAATTTGAACACAATCGGCTCAGCCGTTCCTGAGATATAGAATAGGGGTCTGCACGTGCGCACGTGCAGAGGCACCCCCCTGACTTGTGGGAAACTAGCGGCTGAGAGGTCCCTAACCACACACCAAATTTGAACACAATCGGCTCAGCCGTTCCTGAGATACAGAAGAGGGGTGTGCACGTGCGCACGAGCAGAGGCACTCCACCCTTGACTTGTGGAAAGGCAACGGCTGAGAGATCCCTAACCACACACCAAATTAGAACGCAATCGGTCCAGCCGTTCCTGAGATATAACATAGGGGTGTGTCGTGCGCACGTGCAGAGGCACCCGACCCCTGACTTACGGAAAATTGGCGGCTGAGGGGTCCTTAACCACACACCAAATTTGCATACAATCGGTTCAGCCGTTGCAGAGTTGTTGCGAGGAAACACTTTTCAACACCCTCTCACGCGCCACGCGCCACGCGCAGTGGTAGTCATCTGCATGAGTCAGCACCGGTCTCAAACAGGATAGGTTGGATGGGGCTGCTCAGCAAAGAAGTCAGCTTGTCAATCGGACGTGTGGTGGCAGAGATATGAGCTTCTCAAAAGCGTCGCCACGGGCCGGGCCGGGACGCTCATATTCATATTTGTCCCATATACCACAGAAAGACGAGCATTGCGCGATCGTTGATGATTATAAAGCAAACTGAGACATTTTCGGGATTTCTTTACACCGAGAAGGAAGTTATGAAGTTACTATTCGACATTCAAATTAAAATGAATTTAAATGTTGCCATTGACAATCAGGCGTTATTTAAGCACAATCGATTCCTCGCAACAAGACCTTGACATTGACCTTAGGTGAAGGTCACCAAATGTTAGAAAGAGGTCATACTGCAGATCATTCAACGCGTCTTGACGAAAATAACAAAATGGTGTCCATTTTACCTTTTTATCTTTATTCAGTCAAAAGTTATTGGAGAATAATATATTTCACAAAAAGAAAAGAAAAATGACCAAATTTAGCATATTTGAAGACAAATAACCATCATTTTTTTCTGTTTGAACAACACTTCTTTACACTTAACAATAATACAGTCAAAATAGGAAATACATTTGGCTTGGGTATCCAAAAAAGATTCAAAATTTCACAAACAAATAATAACTTTGAAATTTAAGGTCAAGGTCATAAAATGTCAGAAAGAAGTCATGCTGCAGAGCATTCAATTCGTCTTGATGAGAACAGCAAAATGACGTCTATCGTACCAATCTAGTTTTATTCAGTCAAAAGTTATTAGCGAATATCATATTTTATATATAATATAGCATGTAAAATGACAAAATTTGTGATATTTGGAAGCAAATATTCCTCAATTTCAATGTTTTTATCTCACTTAATTGACACGTCCTTACACGTAAGATTAGCATAGCAAAAACAAAGAAGAAATACGTTTGGGAAAAGGTATCCAAAAAGTTGTACAATTTCGTAAACGTACCAAATTGTGAAATTTTCGAAAATGAACAAATCAACATCACCATGTTATAAAACAGCTCATTGCCATGCTAATGACATAATACATCTATATTGCTACATAAATTCCCCGCCAAATTGGCTGACAAAGATTGACCCGCACCGTGACCTTATACAAATGTCCGAGGCAATATCTCCTGAACCACTGCTTGCATTGCAATACAACTTCCACAACTCACTTAAGCGCCCCAGGCTACCCCATATACCAATTTTGGCCATACTCGGTCGCATGACGGTGTCATTTTGCACTTTGTTTTTGTCGATTTGTCGTGGAATACCACAGCTAAAAAAAAAACCATTGGGATTTTGTTTAATTCTGAACCTAATTACCCTACTGAATACTAGTATACGTATTCCACACAACATATGTACCTGTGTAAGGAAATTCACTCCCGCGCTCCTCTGCCACCCAGCAGGCAGCAGGAGACCAAAGGCTGCGACGGTGCGTGTAAAATTATAACTTACGTTGGTTGTGAATCACTCCAAAATAGCGTCAGACGCTCCACTTTATATATCCCTACTGCTACCGAAACGCTAGCAAATAGAGGAAACACGAATGAGGCAAAACAAAAATATTTCTTTCGCAAGAAGTTATTTTTTCGCAGGCATACCCATTTTCATGGCCAGTTTCAGCGAAGTTTGAGGGGGGCTAATTTCTATTGCCACCCTGTCGAGCTTGGGGGGGAAGGGGGGGGCTTTTGCCCCTGCCCCCCCCCCCCCCTGGATCCGCCAGTGCACACCTCTCGCTGCGGCATGCCCGCCCGTCGCCGCTGTGATATCCGAGGCCGCGCCGCGCAGCTGCCCGGACCGCTGCCGACCGGACCGTGGCTTCTTCTGCGTTGTGTCGTTTTGTATGTGGTTGTTCGAAATATCGAGATACATTGAATACATAAATGAAAAAGGACAAACAAGTTCACACGGTCAGGTCAGCATTGACGACTTCATCATTTCGGTGCCGATATTATGTGACTTGTAGGTTGATATGTTCGCACCGTGACTTTTTGTTCTCTTCCCATCGTTTACAAGTTAACATACATTACGATTCTTGATGTGACTCGAAGCGTTTTTTTTGGGGGGGAGGGGGGCAGGGGGCAGCCGTAGTGCAAACAAAACTCGCTTCCAGAGACCATGACATGAAACTCCATATTGGGTTTTCGATGCATCTTGTCACTGATGTTTGCATCCATTTTCGTGCCGCTTGCTTCCTTTTATTTTACGGTCCGTCGCGTTTAAGTGGCCATAACGGCCGCCAACCTCTCTCCTCGTCCTCTCGCTACAACTTGGGATTTGAGAGCCGGCGGTGAAAAGCACCCCCTGGCATTTTGACAATTATCCACCTCTGATCAGAAGAAAGAAAAGCGTCGAAATATGTCGCGCTTCCAAATAGTGAAGGGAAAACATCGATCATGAACCCCGAAAGAAGTATATGTACTTGTTTGTTAAATTTCCCAAAAAATACATTTCGAAATATAAAAAGTTGTGCTTTCATTTTTAAATTGAGACTTGATCAATTTGATACCATACACGATGCATAAGATAATGCAGAAAAGTAGACCAACAGGTGAATAGTTCCCTTTAAAGCTCATACAACTGCAAAAGAGTGCATTTCCTTTCAGGACGGAAACCCGTATAATCCCTTTAAAGTTGAAAGCGTTCCACGCTTATAACGGTCGGTACTCGGCAAGTACTCGGTAACGAATTCACTGTCCGAGCTAAAATTAGCCTCCCTACGCATTGTTATTTATCATGAGGTATGCAATATGTTTCCTGCACTCTATCGTTTGCGGATATGTGCCAAACTTTTATGAACAGTCAACAAGCATTTGAAAAAGTGATTGAAATGGGCAGTTTAGTTTGGCCCCGGACGGCGACCTATTTAGTGTTCTCAATTCATTTTTGAATAGATGCTTTCTCCATTAATTTGCAACATACAGGTATTCGATACATTACAATGAACACATGACACATTTATCTGAACCGTTTTCCTAAAGCCAATTAATACACATTTCAGAAAACCGTGATGCTTTCGGCGGATGAACTTGTCCCCCTACGACGACGTATTTAGTGTATATGCAATTTGTTGAGAGGTAATTCAACGAGAGGTATTCAACGTTGAACATATTGATACAAAAGCGCCAGATTTGTCGCGTTTCCAATAGTGGAGGGAAACACCAATCATGAACTCCGAAGAAGTAAATGTACTTTTTTCCAAACTTCCAACTGTGAATTAGGGAATAATTTGATTGTATTCTTAAATTTAGATCACATCATTTGTATACCATAACGGTAGCCTAATAAATTGTTGCTAAACGAATATCAAAAGGTCATTGTTTCCTTTTAAAAATGCCCAGTTAAAAATACGTATCCAGATATGACTTCCCGAGCTTGGGTACCACAACGCATGGCAGTTGACACACGCAAACGTCGAAATGAACAAAAATCCTTGCAAAAATTGTTATTGATCAAAAATGGCTGTATTAATCTAACAATTGATTTATACGCTGAAGCATGCAGCGCTCAGGACGTACTCCTTTTTGGCGGATTTGAGAAAGGATATCATGAACAATTTAATACCAGTAAAACGCCTTTGTGGGCGGTGACCGAGCGAGCGCGCTCTGGTAAAGCTAAAACAGGTTTGAAATATGAAACGGTAAGGGGGCACACGTGGCAGTAACACAGTCATTTTAGTCCTCCAGAAAAGTTGCCAGGCCTCAATGCATGCCAACATACAAATTAAGTTGTATTAAATTGTTTATGATCTCCTTTCTCAAATCCGCCAAAAGGGAGTACGTGCTGAACGCTGCATGATTCGGCGTATACATTAATGCTTAGAATAATACAGCCATTTTGTATCAATAATTATTTTTGCAAGGTTTTTTGTTCATTTCGACGTTCGCGTGTGCCAACTGCCACGCGCTGTGGTACCACCTTTATCAGAACGCACTATACCAACAACAAAATGTATTTCATGGACCTATCCAATGGTGAAAACCCAATCTGAATCGGAGCAGTGGTTGCAAAGTTATTAGCTTCCGAAAAGCGTCTGTATGGCCGGGTCGGGCCGGGTCGGGCCGGGTCGGGCCGGGTCAAATGTATTTTTTTCTAGTAAGTTGACGAGAAACCTCACGGGCGCTTTGCGCCCGCTCGGTAACAACTGAATTTGTATGTTGGCATGCATGGAGGCCTGGCAATTTTTCTGGAGGACTAAAATGACTGTGTTACTACCAAGTGTGCTCCCTTACCGTGTCATATTTAAACCCTGTTTTAGCTTTACCAGAGCGCGCCCGCTCGGTCATCGCCCACAAAGGCGTTTTACTGGTTAATATAATTACTAGAAGGCCTGCAATTTATATAGCCTGCAATTTATATAGCAGGCTGATTTATATAGCAGACTAATTTATATAGCCAGCTAATTTATATAGCCAGCTAATTTATATGGCAGGCTAATTTATATAGCAGACTAATTTATATAGCCAGCTAATTTATATAGCCAGCTAATTTATATAGCCAGCTAATTTACATAGCCAGCTAATTTATATAGCCAGCTAATTTATATAGCAAGCTAATTTATATAGCCAGCTAATTTATATAGCCAGCTAATTTACATAGCCAGATAATTTATATAGCCAGATAATTTATATAGCCAGATAATGTATATAGCCAGCTAATTTATATAGCCAGCTAATTTAAATAGCCAGCTAATTTATATAGCCAGCTAACTTATATAGCCAGCTAATTTATATAGCCAGCTAATTTATATAGCCAGCTAATTTATATAGCCAGCTAATTTATATAGCCAGCTAATGTGTATAGCCAGCTAATTTATATAGCCAGATAATTTATATAGCCAGCTAATTTATATAGCCAGCTAATTTATATAGCCAGCTAATTTATATAGCCAGCTAATTTATATAGCCAGCTAATTTATATAGCCAGCTAATTTATATAGCCAGCTAATTTATATAGCCGGCTAATTTATATAGCCAGCTAATTTATATAGCCAGCTAATTTATATAGCCAGCTAATTTATATAGCCAGCTAATTTATATAGTCAGCTAATTTATATAGCCAGCTAATTTATATAGCCAGCTAGTTTATATAGCCAGCTAATTTATATAGCCAGCTAATTTATATAGCCAGCTAATTTATATAGCCAGCTATGTTATATAGCCAGCTAATTTGTATAGCCAGCTAATTTATATAGTCAGCTAATTTATATAGCCAGCTAATTTATATAGCCAGCTAATTTATATAACCAGCTAATTTATATAGCCAGCTAATTTATATAGCCAGCTAATTTATATAGCCAGCATATTTATATAGCCAGCTAATTTATATAGCCAGCTAATTTATATAGCCAGCTAATTTATATAGCCAGCTAATTTATATAGCCAGCTAATTTATATAGCCAGCTAATTTATATAGCCAGCTAATTTATATAGCCAGCTAATTTATATAGCCAGCTAATTTATATAGCCAGCTAATTTATATAGCCAGCTAATTTATATAGCCAGCTAATTTGTATAGCCAGCTAATTTATATAGCCAGCTAATTTATATAGCCAGCTAATTTATATAGCCAGCTAATGTATAAAGCCAGCCAATGCGCTCGCTGCCCACCAATGGACAGACAGTGACGCCATCTAGAAGGCCTGCATTGCGCGATGCGCAATATGTTTGAAAAGGCATTGAAATTGAAAAGCTGACAGTCACTTTCCTCCAGTTGACCAATCCCGGTCTCCGACCCGGTCTTGTTGAATTGCGTTGTCACAAACTGTGTGTCTTTTTAGAAGAGAGATTGTGGAGCAGGGACGTGGGAGCCGTGGGGGCAGTGGGGGAAACTCGCCCCCGCAACTTTGGAGCTGGGGGGGGGGGGGCGACGCCCCCCAACTTTGGAGCTAGGTGGCGGCAATCCGCCCACTTTTTACATCGGACTTTTTACATTTACATCGATCGGAGTGTGTTTCAGCTTTGCCCCCGCCCCAACTCCGAAGGTGATTGAAATGCGAGAACGGGCACTTTTGCATAAACTCGAAGTATAATATACGCAATAAAGGCCCGCACTTGCGTTCATCCGTATATGCATAGTGACTTAATTTTCGTTACGTGCAAAATTACTGACAGTCATTCATTAGGATCGGTCTGAGAAGGGCGCTTACCAGGCTTGAAAGGACCATACGCCGCTTTAGACGGCACTTGACAGGCCATAGGGGCTCTACGTAAGTCTGAAAGGGTCTGAATGAGCCCTTGCTGGGCTTGAGAGGGTCCTACCCCAGTTTAAGAGGGTCATTTTCAGGTCTGAGTGGGCCCTTGCTAGGCCTGAGAGGTCATTAATGTATATGTGTATTGTCGCCTCATTCAATTGTTGCAATAGCGTCAGCTGACGGTTGGTCAGATGCAGTTAACTCAAACTGGAACAAACGCTTCCATAATCCATATATGTAGTGGTGCGTAGAAATCGTAAACAGTTTTTAGATTCTTATGAAAAATGAAATAAATGATTGTTTTGTGTGGTTGCGCTGCTTGGGTAAGCCTTTGAGGACGATTACAAAGCATAAGTAGTCCTTAGGACTTGTTTAAGCCGGTTTTTACGATATCATCCGATAGAGGCAGTGTCCCTTTAACATGTGTCACCACGAAAAACATTTTGACGTAAAGTAAGAGTGGATTTTGTTTTTGTCACTTCGCATGGGATGAGCGCTTGCGATGGCGTCGGGGGAACGGTCAAGCGTGCTGCCTATAATGAGAGCCTGCGACGCCTGCGACGGTCGATCTGTCTTGGAATGCACTAATTCCCCTCCCCCTCCAACGAAAAATCGGTAGGCAAACACGTGTTTTTTCCCCCGTCCCCAAACCGTTCCGGGAGGTTGTGATTTTTGCTCCTCCGGGAAGGCGTGATTTACCCTCTCCCCCGCTCAACAACTCTTTCGTGCTGATGACCCGACAACCCCCCCCCCCCCCCACCGCTCAACGACTTTTCGCGTTGACGACCCGACGCCGCCACCCCCCCCCCCCCCCCCCCCCCCCCCCCCCCACCCCCCCCCACCCCTCGCTTAACGAATTTTGCGCTGACGACACGACGCAACCCCCCCCCCCCCCCGGTCAACAATTTTTGAACGGAACGAAATTTTCCCCCCCCCTCCCCAACTCGAAACCTAGATCCGCCACTGCGAGACTGGACACGGAAACGGGCACAGCAACAGACACACTAACGGGCATTGGAATACGCACGGGAACGGGCACAGCAACAGACACACTAACGGGCATTGGAATGCGCACGGGAACGGGCACAGCAACAGACACACTAACGGGCATTGGAATGCGCACGGGAACGGGCACAGCAACAGACACACTAACGGGCATTGGAATGCGCACGGGAACGGGCATGGTGTACAGGAACAGGTTACGGTAACGGAACAGGGGTCAGGGGAATGGGTAGGTAGAACAGGGGAACAGAAAGTGTCTGGCAACTCTTCAATGCCTTTTCAAACATATTGCAAATCGTGCAATGCAGGCCTTCTAGATGGCGTCACTGTCCGTCCATAGGTGGGCAACGAACGCATTGGCTGGCTATATAAATTAGCTGGCTATATAAATTAGCTGGCTATATAAATTAGCTGGCTATATAAATTAGCTGGCTATATAAATTAGCTGGCTATATAAATTAGCTGGCTATATAAATTAGCCGGCTATATAAATTAGCTGGCTATATAAATTAGCTGGCTAGATAAATTAACTGGCTATATAAATTAGCTGGCTATATAAATTAGCTGGCTATATAAATTAGCTGGCGATATAAATTAGCTGGCTATATAAATTAGCGGGCTATATAAATTAGCTGGCTATATAAATTAGCTGGCTATATAAATTAGCTGGCTATATAAATTAGCTGGCTATATAAATTAGCTGGCTATATAAATTAGCTGGCTATATAAATTAGCTGGCTATATAAATTAGCTGGCTATATAAATTAGCTGGCTATATAAATTAGCTGGCTATATAAATTATCTGGCTATATAAATTAGCTGCCTACATAAATTAGCTGGCTATATAAAATTAGCTGGCTATATAAATTAGCTGGCTATGTAAATTATCTGACTATATAAATTATCTGGTTATATAAATTAGCTGGCAATATAAATTAGCTGGCTATATAAATTAGCTGGCTATATAAATTAGCTGGCTTATAAATTAGCTGGCTATATAAATTAGCTGGCTATATAAATTAGCTGGCTATATAAATTAGCTGGCTAAATAAATTAGCTGGCTATATAAATTAGCTGGCTATATAAATTAGGCTGGCTATAAAAGTAAATGGCCTTCGGCGGACCATTGACTATCGCTGCCGGCGAGCGAACATGGCTGCGAGACCTGGTGGACCTAGCTGCTAGACCTGGTGGACCTGGCTGCTCGACCTGGTGGGACATGGCTGCTGGACCTGGCTGCTGGACCTGGTGGACCTGGCTGCTGAACCTGGTGGACCTGGCTGCTGGACCTGGTAAACCTGGCTGCTTGACCTGGTGAACCTGGCTACTGGACCTGGTGACCTCGCTGCTGGACCTGGTGGACCTGGCTGCTGGACCTGGTGGACCTGGATGCTGGACCTGGTAAACCTGGCTGCTGGACCTGGTGGACCTGCTGCTGCTGGACCTGGTGGACCTGGATGCTGGACCTGGTGAACCTGGCTGCTGGACCTGGTGGACCTGGCTGCTGGACCTGGTGGACCTGGATGCTGGACCTGGTAAACCTGGCTGCTGGACCTGGTGGACCTGGCTGCTGGACCTGGTGGACCTGATGCTGGACCTGGTAAACCTGGCTGCTGAACCTGGTGAACCTGGCTGCTGGACCTGGTAAACCTGGCTGCTGGACCTGGTGGACCTGGCTGCTGGACCTGGTGGACCTGGATGCTGGACCTGGTAAACCTGGCTGCTGAACCTGGTGGACATGGCTTCTGGACCCTGGTGGACCTGGATGCTGGACCTGGTGGACCTGGCTGCTGGACCTGGTGGACCTGGCTGCTGAACCTGGTGGACCTGGCTGCTGGACCTGGTGAACCTGGCTGCTGGACCTGGTGGACCTGGCTGCTGGACCTGGTAAACCTGGCTGCTGGACCTGGTGAACCTGGCTGCTGGACCTGGTGAACCTGGCTGCTGGACCTGGTGGACCTGGCTGCTGGACCTTGGTGGACCTGGATGCTGGACCTGGTAAACCTGGCTGCTGGACCTGGTGGACCCTGGCTGCTGGGACCTGGTGGACCTGGATGCTGGACCTGGTAAACCTGGCTGCTGGACCTGGTGGACCCTGGCTGCTGGACCTGGTGGACCTGGATGCTGGACCTGGTAAACCTGGCTGCTGGACCTGGTGGACCTGGCTGCTGGACCTAGTGGACCTAGATGCTGGACCTGGTGGACATGGCTGCTGGACCTGGTAAACCTGGCTGCTGGACCTGGTGAACCTGGCTGCTGGACCTGGTGGACCTGGATGCTGGACCTGGTGGACATGGCTGCTGGACCTGGTAACCTGGCTGCTGGACCTGGTAAACCTGGCTGCTGGACTCTGAGTGGACCTGGATGCTGGACCTGGTGGACCTGGATGCTGGACCTGGTGGACCTCGCTGCTGGACCTGGTAAACCTGGCTGCTGGACC
>JAXIVJ010017176.1:2500-26819 GCA_036785665.1 Chirona hameri
CACGAGTGTCGAGACATCACAAATAAAATCAAGAATGTTAAAAAAACAATATGAGAAGTTAAGAGGAAGTTTTAGGACAGAAGGCGGTCTAAGATGTGTGTGAAAAGTATAACGAAAAATCGAGAAAAATACGCTGAATTTGTTATGCGTAAAAACCCACTTACCTGTCCCCAACCCCATTCTGCCGATAACCGCTTTCTTTGCGCAGCACTACGTGTTTATTAATAGAACGTGCTTCTATCTGTGCCGTTTCTGTTTGGCTGCGGCTCCTCTCTCTGTGCCGTTTCTGTTTGGCTGCGGCTCCTCTCTCTGTGCCGTTTCTGTTTGCTGCGGCTCCTCTCTCTGTGCCGTTTCTGTTTGGCTGCGGCTCCTCTCTCTGTGCCGTTTCTGTTTGGCTGCGGCTCCTCTCTCTGTGCCGTTTCTGTTTGGCTGCGGCTCCTCTCTCAGTGCCGTTTCTGTTTGGCTGCGGCTCCTCTATCTGTGCCGTTTCTGTTTGGCTGCGGCTCCTCTCTCTGTGCCGTTTCTGTTTGGCTGCGGCTTCTCTCTCTGTGCCGTTTCTGTTTGGCTGCGGCTCCTCTCTCTGTGCCGTTTCTGTTTGGCTGCGGCTCCTCTATCTGTGCCGTTTCTGTTTGGCTGCGGCTCCTCTCTCTGTGCCGTTTCTGTTTGGCTGCGGCTCCTCTCTCTGTGCCGTTTCTGTTTGGCTGCGGCTCCTCTCTCTGTGCGTTTCTGTTTGGCTGCGGCTCCTCTATCTGTGCCGTTTCTGTTTGGCTGCGGCTCCTCTCTCTGTGCCGTTTCTGTTTGGCTGCGGCTCGCTCTGCTCTCTGTGCCGTTTCTGTTTGGCTGCGGCTCCTCTCTCTGTGCCGTTTCTGTTTGGCTGCGGCTCCTCTCTCTGTGCCGTTTCTGTTTGGCTGCGGCTCCTCTCTCTGTGCCGTTTCTGTTTGGCTGCGGCTCCTCTCTCTGTGCCGTTTCTGTTTGGCTGCGGCTCCTCTCTCTGTGCCGTTTCTGTTTGGCTGCGGCTCCTCTCTCTGTGCCGTTTCTGTTTGGCTGCGGCTCCTCTCTCTGTGCCGTTTCTGTTTGGCTGCGGCTCCTCTCTCGGCCGTTTCTGTTTGGCTGCGGCTCCTCTCTCTGTGCCGTTTCTGTTTGGCTGCGGCTCCTCTCTCTGTGCCGTTTCTGTTTGGCTGCGGCTCCTCTCTCTGTGCCGTTTCTGTTTGGCTGCGGCTCCTCTCTCGGCCGTTTATGTTTGGCTGCGGCTCCTCTCTGTGCCGTTTCTGTTTGGCTGCGGTTCCTCTCTCGGCCGTTTATGTTTGGCTGCGGCTTCTCTCTCGGCCGTTTCTGTTTGGCTGCGGCTCCTCTCTCGGTTGTTTATATTTGTTGCGGCTCCTCTCTCTGTCGTTTGTGTTTGGGTGCGGCTTCTCTCTCGGCCGTTTGTGTTTGGGTGCGGCTTCTCTCTCGGCCGTTTCTGTTTGTGTGCGGCTCCTCTCTCGGCCGTTTCTGTTTGTGTGCGGCCCCTCTCTCGGCCGTTTCTGCTTGGCTACGGCTCCTCTCTCGGCCGTTTCTGTTTGTGTGCGGCTCCATTCTCGGCCCTCTCTCGGCCGTTTCTGTTTGTGTGCGGCTCCTCTCTCGGCCGTTTCTGTTTATGTGCGGCTCCTCTCTCGGCCGTTTCTGTTTGGCTGCGGCTCCTCTCGGCCGTTTCTGTTTGGCTGCGGCTCCTCTCTCGGCGTTTCTGTTTGGGTGCGTCTCCTCTCTAGGCCGTTTCGGTTTGGGTGCGTCTCCTCTCTCGGCCGTTTCTGTTTGCTGCGGCTCCTCTCTCGGCCGTTTCTGTTGGCTGCGGCTCCTCTCTCTGCCGTTTCTGTTTGGCTGCGGCTCCTCTCTGTGCCGTTTCTGTTTGGGTGCTGGTTCTCTCTCTGTCGTTTCTGTTTGTGTGCGGCTCCTCTCTGTGCCTGTTTTGCTGCGGCTCTCTCTGTGCCTGTTTACGTGCGGCTCCTCTCTCGGCCGTTTCTGTTTGGCTGCGGCTCCTCTCTGTGCCTGTTTGGGTGCGGCTCTTCTCTCGGTCGTTTCTGTTTGGCTGCGGCTCCTCTCTGTGCCTGTCTGTGTGCGGCTCCTCTCTGTGCTGTTTCTGTTTGGCTGCGGCTCCTCTCTCTGTGCCGTGTCTGTTTGGCTGCGGCTCCTCTCTGTGCCTGTTTATGTGCGGCTCCTCTCTCGGCCGTTTCTGTTTGGCTGCGGCTCCTCTCTGTGCCTGTTTGGGTGCGGCTCTTCTCTCGGTCGTTTCTGTTTGGCTGCGGCTCCTCTCTCTGTGCCTGTCTGTGTGCGGCTCCTCTCTATGCCGTTTCTGTTTGGCTGCGGCTCCTCTCTCTGTCGTTTCTGTTTGGCTGCAGCTCCTCTCTGTGCCTGTCTGTTTGCGGCTCCTCTCTCGGCCGTTTCTGTTTGGCTGCGGCTCCTCTCTGTGCCTGTTTGGGTGCGGCTCTTCTCTCGGCCGTTTCTGTTTGGCTGCGGCTCCTCTCTGTGCCGTTTCTGTTTGGCTGCGGCTCCTCTCTCTGTGCCGTTTCTGTTTGGCTGCGGCTCCTCTCTGTGCCTGTTTATGTGCGGCTCCTCTCTCGGCCGTTTCTGTTTGGCTGCGGCTCCTCTCTGTGCCTGTTTGGGTGCGGCTCTTCTCTCGGTCGTTTCTGTTTGGCTGCGGCTCCTCTCTGTGCCTGTCTGTGTGGGGCTCCTCTCTGTGCCGTTTCTGTTTGGCTGCGGCTTCTCTCTCTGTGCCGTTTCTGTTTGGCTGCGGTTCCTCTCTCGGCCGTTTCTGTTTGGGTGCGGCTCCTCTCTCTGTCGTTTCTGTTTGTGTGCGGCCCCTCTCTCGGCCGTTTCTGTTTGGCTGCGGCTCCTCTCTCGGCCGTTTCTGTTTGGGTGCGGCTCCTCTCTCTGTCGTTTCTGTTTGGGTGCGGCTCCTCTCTCGGCCGTTTCTGTTTGGGTGCGGCTCCTCTCTCGGCCGTTTCTGTTTGGGTGCGGAGTGGATGTTGAATATTGCTGTTCCCAGATCAGTGCTCCATTCGTCTTCTCCACCCATGAGCCGCCGTGTTCACTGATTCTACGAGCGGTGCGCCAACCAGTGAATCTCCTACGTCCTGGGCACTGGTGGCACTGGTGGCTACAGTTTCTATATATCCAGTCCAACGGTGGCCTGCTTGTGTTGTTTATTCTACGTCATATACCTATTCATACATAACAACCATTGGTATCATGGCATCATTCTATTACACGGCTATAAGTATGACGCTTTAGTACATGATATTATTAACTGCCACATTTGTGCAATGCCACTGACTACCGAGTCTAAAATTGATGATTTATCATAAATGTGAATTCCATGTAATTCAGAATCAATAAAACAATAGCCTCATACTGTTTAATATATTAATGAGAAAACAAATCAAAAGAGACAATTTCAGGCGTATCCTCGGAAGACCCGAGGATGGGCTACGCCTGAAACTGTCGTCTCTTTTGATTTGTTTTCTCATTAATATATTAAACAGTAGGAGGCTATGGTTTTATTGATTCCGTTTTACATTATGAGCCTAAACAAACGCTATCTTACATAATTCCATGTAATTGTTTGAAGTATTTGCTGGTAGTATTTAAAACTGCCGCTGGCGCTTACATTTTACACAATTACACTTCATAGAAATTCAGGTCTGGCTCTGTTCTGCGGAACTTCGTCGTCGGAGTTTCTCCTATTAATTAGACACGGAACAAAACGGAGCCGCTTCCCTCGTTTGGGATTACAACGGCCTTTGTAGAACTGACATCTAATGAAAACCTTTTTAGAATTCGTTGAGTGCGAGGAATGATAATAATGATAACGCTAGATGACAGGGTTCGCAGGAACTTTAAGAAATTTAAAATGCATAAACAAGTAGGTTTCTAAGCCTTTTATGCATACAATGTATTTAATGTCAGATTTATTCGAATGCAAAGAAATGCTTGTGTAACGTGTTACAAAATTATCATGTAAATTTTTTTTAACGCAAAACGGTCATGAACCAAACTAGCGCAACTGCTTTTCGGAAGTAGGGCAAGCGCGACCCAACTTGTCGAATATCTTCCTCCGCTCTACACTCACCATGACATACATTTCCGTCAACCCAATGATCACCATATCGAACAGCTGCCTCAGTCCGACCGTACCATGCCGAACGTCTTTCTCAGCCCGACACTCACCATGTTGGACATCTTCCTCACTCCAGCACTCACCATGTCGAATATCTGCGTCAGCGTGATGCCGAGCTTGATGACGACGGCGTGCGAGGCGTTGAAGACGGGCCGGACGTCGCTGTCGTAGCCGCGAGAGAGGAAGTCCATCAGTCGCTTCTCGTCGTTGTGTCGCCGCCGGACTATATCGTCGTCAGCACTCGTCTCAAACTGACCTGCGCAGGAGGGGTAGATGGTGCCGGTAGTAGTGGTGGTGGGGTAGTGGTGGTGGGGTAGTGGTGGTGGGGTAGTGGTGGTGGGGTAGTGGTGGTGGGGTAGATGGTGCCGGTAGTAGTGGTGGTGGGGTAGTGGTGGTGGGGTAGTGGTGGTGGGGTAGTGGTGGTGGGGTAGTGGTGGTGGGGTAGTGGTGGTGGGGTAGATGGTGCCGGCAGTAGTGGTGGTGGGGTAGTGGTGGTGGGGTAGTGGTGGTGGGGTAGTGGTGGTGGGGTAGTGGTGGTGGGGTAGTGGTGGTGGGGTAGTGGTGGTGGGGTAGTGGTGGTGGGGTAGTGGTGGTGGGGTAGTGGTGGTGGGGTAGTGGTGGTGGGGTAGTGGTGGTGGGGTAGTGGTGGTGGGGTAGTGGTGGTGGGGTAGTGGTGGTGGGGTAGTGGTGGTGGGGTAGTGGTGGTGGGGTAGATGGTGCCGGTGGTAGTGGTGGTGGGGTAGTGGTGGTGGGGTAGTGGTGGTGGGTAGTGGTGGTGGTGGTGGTGGTGGTAGGTGTGTTTTGGGGTATTATGGACATACATGATGGCCAATTATCATTGCTAAATACAGGGAAACGAGGCATTGATCGCTACCTATCTGTATGGACTTGTTTACTCATAACCATAATTTCTCTATTTCCGGTCATTGCGCCCCTTTCCCGCGCCGTGCCGGGGGCGTTTAGACGCCTCCTAAGATTTTTCGAGGATAGAGAAAAAACGGCGGCGCGCAGCGCCGCCGTTTTTGGTACAACTGTTTGGGCATCAATTACCCACACCGCAGGTCCGCGGGTCATCTCAGGTGAGGTCACTAGGCCAGGTCACGTGACCCCACCCCAAAAAGTTTGCGGTCGTACCACAGCCACAGTTTTTCGCCGATAATGATACCTACAATTCGTCTATCTCGGATTGTTTATTTCGGTGACTTGAGGTCGGGTCAATTTCGTGACCTCCCGATTATAAGTCGATCGGGAAATATTCAAATGCATTATTTTCTGAGGATACGCATTATATCGGCCCAATTCCTTCTGGATCATGTTATCATGGGACATTCTTGAAGTCCCAGGTGCAATCTGTGTTCAGTCACCCCTGCAGGGTCAGATGAGGTCATCCGCGGTCACCAACATATTTGTTGTCAATAACTCTCGACAAAATCAAGATAGAGAAGTGAAACTTGCATTAATGTGATTGTCTCGTCGAGGCACGTCTCCCAATGTGCAACATGACCTAATTGGATCACCACTTGACCTTCACCTGAGGTCAAATTTCTAAGTTGACCTAACCTGGTTATCATGATTATAATTCCAAGCACCTTGACGAGACAAACACAATAGCGTCAAAATTATTGCTTTGTTTTTATTAGGTAAACAGTTATTTGTGAAAAACAGTTTTGCAAAAATAGCCTTTTTCACATTTGATGACCTCTGGAGCCTAAAATGTTAACCTAACCTAAACGTTGAGCCATTTGTCAATTTCTCTGTTCAAGGGCTTTCGATTGTTTGTTTCCGTTTGTTCCTAGCTATCATAGTTCCCGAGATATTTGAGGGCTTCTGGAACAAAGTCCTGAAACTGGAAAATCTGACCTTTGATGACCTCTGTTGACCTCAATATTAACCTGAACAAACAATTGCCTAATATAGGTTCGAAACGCATTTTGACTAACTTTCAAACGGTGTTTTCGGTTTTTGTCTACGTTCCAAAGGAGCTGAGTTAGAGGGGGCATCGAAACGCCCCCCCCCCCCTAGCACGGCGAAGGTGGCGCCGAGAACCGGCACGGCGCGGGTTAAGATGATAAAACAAACATGTGTTGGAAGTAGCTGGTCAGCTGTTCTTATGAACAAATAATTTTATTTTGCGAAAATCAGCTAGAATACGGCATTTCCGAAAATAAGCAGTCTGAACCTTGTATTATGACACAATATACCGTATACCGGGTTAAAAGACACCAATTCGCAATTGAAATGCCTATAGCAAAATGTATTAGCACAAAAACGGAGAATGGTCATCTGGTTAAAGTTTTAAAGTAACGAGCGTGGCTCAGATGCTCGCTCACACCAATGGAGTTTCCAACAGCATTGGTTTGACCTCCCAGAGTAAATCACACCATCGGGAATTGAACCCGCGATCATCACGTGGGACGCCAGCCCTCAAACCAACCAAGTCCATTACACGCCATGCAATGATAAAATTAAAAGATGCCCGCCTAGCAACACATAACTCTTCCGGTGGAAACGCAGAAGTGATCAAAACGTTTGGGATACGCCGGCTGAGTCAACATGGCATGCCATAACTCTTGTATGCCTAGAACGTGCCCCCACCCCTCCCCAGATTGCTCCAGTGGCTTTCTGGCAGCAGCACATTCATTCGACCATTGACCCACAGGAAATGAAAAGTTCATTCACATTCATTCATTCGACCATTGACCCACAGGAAATGCAAAGTGAGATATGACAGTAAACGTGTAGAGACAACATCCACGCACTCTGCAATACTCTCCAGCCACTCCTTCAAGACGTTTCCTGGATCTGTCTAACATCGCCGTGTCACAACAAGCCGGAGACCCTGCCCACAAAACCTCCAGCTGAACGTCTTCGTCGGGTCGGTAAACTGAACGGCGTAGCGGGCACTTCATTCAGCTGACCCCGGACCTAGTCCCGGCGAACAGGCGGATTTCCGGCCTCGTCAGCTGCTGCTGTGTTGGGAGTAGAGTCAGCTGCTGCTGTCGACACGGCAGCGAACAGAAACCACACCAGCGGCCCGCCGCGCGCCAGTCAAAATTACCGCCTCGAGGCAAACGACCTGGAAACGGCGGGTAACGACCACGTGCGATGAATATGGATTTATGCCCGCCGGGTGTTCATTTTTCCGGGACCAAACACCCACTTATACTGACAAGGTATGCACGGAACTACAAAACATCACTTTTTGTCGCTGGAATATTCAAATTTTCTAAAGTAATTTTCAAAAAGTCCTCAATCATGGTGCACACGTATAAACGTTAACAAGAGTGCCAAAGTTATTTTGAGTACAGCAAAATTATCGTATACTTTTGCTGTTGATCTAGTAATCATTGCTTTTGTTCACATATCTATCGCGTTAAAGGAAACTGTTCACCGTACCCGGTAGGAATGATGAATAATCATAATTCCGGTAGGAATTATGAACTAACATTAAAAAGCTTTTGCTACTGCAGCAACGAGCGATTTGTCCGCCGCTGTAGCTCAGTAGGAGCATTGGGCTGGGGGCGCTGGGCTTCTGACTTTTCCTGGTAGTGGCAGCCCGAGTTCGAGTCGCTTCGACGCTCGCTATTTGTTCCTGACTGGGATGGCCTGCGGCCGGTGGCAGCGGTCGCTCGCACTCAAGGTCAGGTGACGTCAGTGAGCGGGGTGTCTAGGTATGTCGGGCACGTAAAGCTTTCGCTTCTAAACTATGCTGGCTACGAGGAAGTGCGCGATCGGATGGTTGGGGTCAGGGCCTGTGCAGCAAGCTGTGCTTTGCGCGGGGCCTGACCTGGGAAACCCATCCATTGAAAAGGTTCGGACTAAATTGCTAAATACAAATATAATAATTAATAAAAAACATTCTTGCACCCTTCAACGCCATTGTTTTTTAAACACAGGTCACTTAGCTTCCCAGAAATAGTAAATTTATAGTGCATCGTGATTTTACTAGCACACATAAATAAGAACTTATGTACCGAATGCAATATCAAGTACCTATATGATAGAGTAAAGGTATGCATTATAGGGTAAAGGTTACTATCTTTGCCATTTAGCCTAAATAGATATTGTGGATCTTCAAACACAAGATCAACACATGTTGTGGTTATTTTTGCATTCACCAATTATAGGTTATTTGCTTTATCTTGCAGTGCTCCAAAAATATGGAACACAATCATTTGTACATTGTATAGAGATTTGGATGAGGCTATAAAGAATAAGCAAACATTAAAGAAAGTTATCAGAAGTTATTTCCTCAATGCCGATCGTCAACCCGGAAACCGCGCCCCTACTCGCCCCTTTGATTGCTACAGCCAATTTGCTGTAAATTTTAAATTGGGAAATTTCGAAAATTGAAAATGAAAAATCTGGAAATTTGAGAGGGCCGTCTTTTGATGACAATTGCAATGTCTTCGGATGTTTTTTAGGCCTCATATGTTAATTACGGCACGTCAGGACCATACAAATCGACGAACAAAGCAAAACGTTAAGCAACATCAAATGGCTCCTCAGTGACCTGACATGACCTTGGCCGGTGACCTGATGATTCTCATGACTGGCTAACAACAGCCGAATCTGACCATCATGACCATCCTGAGTCCAAACTGACACAAATAAAACGGCTGCAGCGCGAAAGCACCCTACGGCGCTCAATACTACCATACATACCCTGTATTATGACGTCATTACCGTGACCTGACCTGACCTTAAACTGTTTTGGTGCCAAAATGTGCGCAAAATGTGCGCCGCAGCTTGTTCAGCTGGTATAATACCCCAGCTGGTTGCACTGCAGTTGACGGCGTAGCCGTCATTAATTAATTACGGCTAATCTGCACTGCTCCGATTGAGATCGAGTTTTCACCATTGGATAGGACCATCAAATTAATTTTTATTTTGGTATGGTGCGTTCTGATAGGGGTGGTACCACAACGTCAAATGGGTCAAATGGGTCCGCAAACGTCGAAATGAAGAAAATCATTCTTAATCTTGAATATTTTTCCCCACTGTTTTGAGAGACATGATAATAATCAGAATTGCTAACCTAACTCTCATATTGCCAAAACAAGATGTTTTAGTAAATAAAACACAAGATAGGAAGCTTTCCATAAGGCTTTTCATAAGCTTTCCATGAGGATAAGGCGCAAGCTGAAAGCTTCCTATCTTGTGTTTTATTTACTAAAACATTTTTGGGGGGCAATATGACAGTTAGGTTAGCAACTCTGATTAAAAATCATTCTTGAGCAAAAATGGCATTATTAATAAAGCATTCGTTTTTTATACGCTAAAGCATGCAGGGCTCGGGACGTACTCCCTTTTGGCGGATTCGAGAAGGGAGATCATGAACAATTTAATCAAACTAAATTTTTATGTTGGCATCCATGGAGGCCTGGTAAATTTTATGGAGGACTAAAAGGGCTAAAAGGACTATGTGTTACTACAACGTGTGCTCCCGTACCGTTCATATTTCAACTTGTTTTAGCTTTACCAGAGCGCGCCCGCTCGGTCATCGACCAAAAAGGCGTTTTACTGGTTGGTGCTTAGACCAATAAAGCCATTTTTGATCAATAATGATTTTTGTTCATTTCGACGTTTGCGTGTGCCACGTGCTGTGGTACCACCCCTATCTGAACGCACCATACCAAAAACAAAGTTGATTTGATGGTCCTATCCAATAGTGAAAACTCGATCTCAATCGGAGCAGTGGTTGCAAAGTTATTAGCTTCCGAAAAGCGTCTGTACGGGCGATTCGCGCCCGCTCGGTAACAACTTAATTTAGCTTTACCAGAGCGCGCCCGCTCGGTATTCGCCCAAAAAGGCGTTTTACTGGTTATATTTCACCATTGTTATGCTCAAAAACCCAAGAAGACGGAACAAGCACTTGCAAGCTCTTCCCCTAATTCCGCGAAGCGTCTGTTTTAGTTGCGGACACCCGATCAATATCCATGATGTGTCACATGTCACGTGTCAGTCCCCAGCGTGGCATCCGAGCACGGGGGTCCGACCAACATTCGATTACTGGGCTCGGAAGCCAATTGGGTCGGCTCTCATCGAGTCTGTCTCGATCGCGCTGGCCGGGCAGTAAAGCCGATCGCCAGCGACACCCCGGAGTCTGTAATCTTAGGAGCGGAACGCTGTGGATTACAGAGCTGCAGACGTGCTTTACTCAGCACGGACGACGACAAACTGGACATCTATGTAAGACACTACGCACTACTGGACTCCAGCGTCTAGGGGCGGATCCAGAAAATCCTCAAGGGGGGGGGGGGATCAATTGCAATGGTGCCCCTACCTATTCCCAAATCTGAAAACTCAACGGATTTGGTCCACTATATTTTAAGGGTGCCCCTATTTCAGCATTTGTTTTATTGACAACGTTGGGTATAGGTATTTGCAATATCAGTCGTACCCTTTCTATCATTTAAAGTGCCGCAGATGGTGCTAAAATATATTATTTGTACAGTCAAGGGCGGCCCCAGACGGCTGATGAAGAATTGACCAAGAGGGAAGTCGAGGTTAAAGACCAAAGGGGGGGGGGGGGGGGGGGGGGGGGGTGTAAGCCGTTTTTTACGAGCAGTAAATCTTATGCATGCGATAAACTATTATTGCTAAACTATTATTTATATGTATTAAATTTGAGGTTTTGAGCGGGTTGGAGAACTAATTTTTGCTATTGGAACCAGCCTGCAGGGTCAAAACGAGAAAATATGTCTGGAGAAAAAGGTGGTGTCACAAGACATGTTACCCCCCCATTTAAGGTCAAAGGTGGAACCATGGCTCCCATTTGCTCCCCCCCCCCCCCCCTGCGGCCGCCAGTGTGTACAGTCTATATTAGACCCTTTTGTACTGGAAAAGAACACTGATTGATTTGCGCCGCGTAGCGGCGCGGATTTTTGTTCTTTATTTTGTTTTTGTCTGGATAACTAGGCCCTAAAAAACGAAAGGTTCTATAATCTATATGTATCAGCCCAGGAGGGCCCTCTGGCCCCCTCGAGTCCTATACGTTGTTGCCTCTGGTATGAAGGCACCTTGGTGCCCCTGCATAGCCCGAAGGACGGGAGGCAAGAAGGGCCATTTTTTGGCATAATTTAGCCAATTTAAATTAGCATCATTTCGCGTTTTTTTTTCTCCAGCCACCAATGCTTGTCCGCCCCTGTAGCTCAGTTGGGAGAGCACCGGACTTCTGACCTCACCCGGTGGTGGCAGCCCGGGTTCGAGTCGCTTCGGCGCTCGCTATTTCCCCCCCCCCCCTGACTGGGATGGCCTGTGGCCGGTGGCAGCGGTCGCACTCAAGGTCAAGTGACGTCAGAGGGCGGGGCGGACCGTGTCCAGGTATGTCGGGCACGTAAAACTTTCGCTTCTAAATTCTGCCGGACGCCAGGAATTGCTTGATCGAGTGGTAGGGTCAGGGCCTGCGCAACAAGCTATGCTTAGCGCGGGGCCTGACCTCGGAAATCCATCCATTCAAAATCATTCGGACTATATTTATTTTAAAAATGCTTGTGATTTGATGGCGGCACTTGTGATTTGATGGGGGACTATTGTTTTCCCTCCTGGATTCAAGGAGGCACAGTGCCCCGGTGTCTCCCCTCGCCCCACAGTGCCGCCTACCGTCACGATGGTGCCCCTGGCACACCGGTTCTTTGAACCAAGGGCACCGCGGTGGTGCCCTTGGTTTACCGGCGCGGTGGTGCCCCTGGTACACCGGCGCGGTGGCGCCCTTGGTTCAAAGAACACTGAATTATTTGCGCCGCGCAGAGGCGCATATTTTTTTGGCTTTATTTTGGTGGCGTCTCTGGTGTCCCGGCGCGGTGTTTCCCCCACGGCGCGGTGGTGCCCCCATGGACCAAGGGGGGGGGGGGGGGTCATGACCCGTGACCCCCCTGGATCCGCCACTGCCTGCGTCAGACGCCACTGGACTCCTGTGTCAGACGCCACTGGACTCCTGTGTCAGGTACCACTGGACTCCTGTGTCAGGTACCACTGGGCTCCTGTACCGACCATTACTGGACTCCTAAACCGACCTCCACTAGCCTCTTGTGCCGTACCGGGCGGGGAAGACGTCCAACAGCACTACCACTATTAAACTGAGGGGGTTGGGTTACCCTCTCTAAGCGCTCCCAGACCACCTCTTGGCCAGTACTGACCTTTGTAACAGTGACAGGTCACTCGGGACGGAAAACGAGACCCCGTTTAGTGCCGGGCGGCTGGAGTAGACATATTTTGATGACGTCAGTGGACTACGAAGTTGAGCTGTTGAATTCGTTGATATAACTGAACACGTTGATCGCAAGGCGATCGTAACCCGAGTTTCCAGCGTATGGGCGGGTGGGGGACGTTCAGACTGCCGCCATGATGCCGTCACGCCTCAGTGGCGGCCGTCAGGTCCTCAGTCGCAGCTGCTGATGCCGTTGATCAGGCCGTTGATTGATGCCGTTCATCAGGTTGCTACTCAGCCGACCCTGAAGGCCCAGTATCATCCTGACGGCGGGCGACACCGCCAGCCGACAGGCACCGGCTCGAATTATGCCTGCATAACCTCCGGGTGAGTTTCAGCGAATGGGGGTTCATAAGAGAGTGAGACGTTCTATTGTGGGAACATTGCGTAGTTCTCGGGAAGTGTAGCGGCTGCTTTGGGAGCTGTGTGATTATGCCTGTTGGAAATGGTAGGCTATGTGTCATGTTAACTATTACCAGTAAAACGCCTTTTTGGGCGATGACCGAGCGGGCGCGCACTGGTAAAGCTAAAACAGGTTTGAAATATGAAACGGTACGGGAGCACACGTGGTAGTAACACATAGTCCTTTTAGTCCTGTTAGTCCCCATACAAATTGCCAGGTATCCATGAATGCCAACATACAAATTAAGTTTGATTAAATTGTACATGATCTCCTTTCTCGAATCTGCCAAAAGGGAGTACGTCCTGAGCGCTGCATGCTTCAGCGTATACAAAACGAACGCTTAGATAAATCAAGCCATTTTTTTATCAAGAATGATTTTTGTTCATTTCGACGTCTGCGAGTGCCACGCGCTGTGGTACCACCCCTATCAGAACGCAACATAGCAAAATCAAAATTGATTTGATGGTCCTATCCAATGGTGAAAACCCGATCACAATCGGAGCAGTGGTTGCAAAGTTATTAGCTTCGGAAAAGCGTCTGTGTGGCCGGGTCGGGACGGGTCGGGCCGGGTCGGGCCGGGTCGGGCCGGGTCGGGCCGGGTTAAATGTAAATTTGTCTAGTAAGTTGACGAGAAACCTCACGGGCGCTTCACGCCCGCTCGGTAATAAAGCCATTTTTGATCAAGAATGATTTTTGATCATTTCGACGTCTGCAGGTGCCACGCGCTGTGGTACCACCCCTATCAGAACGCACCATAACACAATCAAAATTGATTTGATGGTCATATCCAATGGTGATAACCTGATCTCAACCGGAGCAGTGGTTGCAAAGTTATTAGCTTCCGAAAAATTGTATGGCCAGGTCGGGCTGATTCGGGCCGGGTCGGGCCGGGTCGGGCCGGGTCAAATGTAAATGTGTCTAGTAAGTTGACGAGAAACCTGACGGGCGCTTCGCGCCCGCTCAGTAATGAGATTCGAGTGTTAGCAAGAAGTAGAAGTATATTGCGATGCTTGTTCTTCCCTGGACTCTGTGTTTCATGTCAAGGTACAAAGTGCTAGCAAGACTTTAAAACATTATATATTCGATTAAACAATCTCCGAGATGACAATCTCAGTGTCAGTTATGCCATAATTTCGCAAGAACTTCCTCGGTAAAGTAAACCTGCAGTCGCAGAATTACGAAGCTAGAATGAAACGATTAGGCCATGCAATGGCTTAAAGGGAATGTTTCACCTTTCTGAAAGTTGTCAAATATACGCTGGTTGTAGTCGAAAATATGAAGTGCTGCTGAAAACGATGGTGATATTTTTTTCTCTCGAAAAGTCACTTAACTTCACACAAATTAAATTGTTAAATTTGGGATGATTACGTCATTATTGAGCTATCGAGAGCTATAGAGAAAACCTTTACGCTGCCAAATGTATGGCACAATCGTTTCAGACAATTCTGGCGACTTAAATGCAAACATTGTGGAACTGTGTCTTCTCTCGCACAGAACATAATGACGAGTGAGAGGCATTGCGATAGCTCAATATTTATTTTACAAAAAAAATCCATAACTGAGACTTCAAACAACGCGAAAAATTCCAAATTGGACTGCAACCTATCGCGTTGGCCGTTATTTACATCGTACTCGGTAATCCAGCCAAGGTTCGAGAAATACAGTCGGCTGACTTCCAGGACCAACAATCTTAACCCTCGCCAGTGCAGTGGATGCCCCTCCTCGGTTTTTCAAGAATAACTCGCGTAGATATAAATTGATTGCATTGAAACTTTCAGTACCCTACTCTTGAACAATGTGACACATATTCTGAAAATTTAAAACTTGTAGATCACATGACCCGTGACATATGACATGTTTTCAAGGTCATGTCAGGCGCAACTGGCGTCCCGTAGTATTGATCCTTGTAACTTGTGCAGTTTCCGAGTGTTTTTTTGTTGTTCAGGAGCATATGCACAGGTGTTTCCAGATTACAGTTGTGGTTTCCATTGAGATTGTGACCTCGATTGACCTTTTCAGAGGTCAACCGAGGTCACTGACCTCCAATGACCTCATATTACTTTTTTGGCTTCTGGCAGTTTCTAGGACATTTTGTAACGCTCATTTCAAATATGGGATCCATTTTACATAATTATATGTTCCACTGGGGTCATGCACCCCATAGGTCAACCGAGGTCACTGACGTCAAATGACCTGACATGGCCTTTTGAGAATTTGGCAGTTTCTAGGACATTTTGTGACGCTGATTTCAAATTTGTCACCCATTTAGCATAATTATATGCTCATTCGCGATTCTAGCTCGATTGAATTAAATTCATACGCATTTACAATTTGATTGACTTTTGGGTCATTGACATGACCTCTGAGGTCACCTAATGATCTGGAACCTTAACATCGGATGTCCATGGCTTCCTCTCGTGACGAACAACACGTTCGTTTTTTTAATTGAAGCTCTAGCTCAATTAAGGACGAAACGCTAGGGGGTTGTTGTACCCCCCCCCCCCCTGCATAGTCACGCACTGATCGGACGCTGCACGGGCGAGGGTTAAAGTGGCTCTCAGCCTATCATCGGCGGCACTACCATAGACCTCATTTTGCAAATTCGAAATTCAATTGCTTAGAAACGGATAAGTTTTGGGAAAAATGACCTGAATAATTTATACATTTTAATAACGGTCAAAGATAATGTCTATCTCAGTTCAAAACCAATACCAAGGTGAAACATTCCCTATAGGGACTATCCCACCTTAACATTATATTTCAGTTGAGATACCCATTTTGATGGCTTGGCATTGAAATTAAGTATGGTAGCAGTTAAAACAACCACAATGATCTAATCAAAAAGATATTCGAGTTTCATTTTGACATCTGTAAAAAATAAGGGTCATGTGTATTTGAATAGGGCCTCTAAACCGACAGCGTCGTCTCTCTTTACCCAACTGGTAATGGTAGTCGGCTTGTTTTAAGGTGAAACTTGGAGATATTTGCTACGTTTCAATAGTTTGGTAATTGGTTTGTTTTGTATTCAAAGCGCCAGAATTGTCTCGAAATAATTGTGCCCATACTTTGACAGCGTAAAGGATTTCTGTGTAGCTCTCTAGAGCTCAATATGACGTCATCAACCAAATATTAAAACTTATTTTTTTAATGAAATTGAACACTGTCTGCAAGAAACAAATGTCATAATCGTGTTCGGCAGCAATTACTTCATATTTTGTACTACAAGCGGCGTACATTTGACAACTTTTGGGAAGGTGGGACAGTCCCTTTAATATCATGGCATTTTGCCGGAAAAAAATACTTAACGACCTTGTGTGGACGGACTTTTTTTTCCTTTACAAAAGTGAATGATTTATCAGACTTCTCCTGGTGTCCGGTCACCTCAGTGCTGGTCTGCCAGTGACGTGTAGCCGCTGTCGGAACAGTAAGTTTCCTCCACGTGGTGGCACTAGGATGTCCTTCAAAACAAAACGTAGAGTAGTTGGAAATAGCATATTATGTATCTTTCATATATTTGTTTTTATATTTTCATCGTGACATGGCTATTTTAACCAAATGTAAAATGTAAAAGTTTAATTGAAGCACATTGAAAAGTGTATTGTATCAGCCAAACGTGTTAGTAATATCACCCGAGTGTCAATACACTGTGTCTGCGGGGACGATGTTGACAAATTGTGATGAGCACTGATAACAAAAATGATGAATGAGATTTGTAGTCACATTTATTAAAATTAGTTTTCACTTTATTATTTCGTTGAGAAGGCGAGGCCTTCCAGTTAGCTTACTATCGACGTGGCTTGGGGCTTTAATACAAATCGTGGTTGATGGTTCTGAGATCGCGTTTTTTGACGCTCGGACACGTTTCGAAAGGCGCCGACCGAGCGTGGCGGGTCTGATGGAAGTAGGATGGTCCCAAACTGACGACAGCATCCATCACCAGCTGACTGACGACAGCATTCATCGCCAGCTAATTGACGACAGCATTCATCACCAGCTGACTGACGACAGCATTCATCACCAGCTGACTGACGACAGCATTCATCACCAGCTGACTGACGACAGCATTCATCACCAACTGACTAACGACAACATTCATCACCAGATGACTGACAGCCTCATTCATCACCAGCTGACTGACAGCCTCATTCATCACCAGCTGACTGACGACAGCATTCATCACCAGCTGATTGACGACAGCATTCATCACCAGCTGACTGACCGCCTCATTCATCACCAGCTGACTGGCAGCCTCATTCATCACCAGCTGACTGACGACAGCATTCATCACCAGCTGACTGACGACAGCATTCATCACCAGCTGAAGAGCGGGGCAACAAGACGGACGCTGCACTTCTTGTGGCCCCATGCCATGCGACACGGCCGTCTAACAGATCTTCCACAAAGCAAATGTGGTGTTTGGAGGACAGCAATGTCTGTTGATATTGTTTATTGTTTATTTGTTTATTTATTGACAATGAGCAACAGGCATTCGCCCAATTACAGCTCAAGTCGAGTAATTAAAACACGCGACGACACGACAGCAGCAGACACACGCACACAGTTGAAAACAGACGAGGCAAATATGATAAAGAAAATGTGATACTAAAATAGAACAAAAGTTCATGAAACAGTAAATATGAATACGTTAAAAATAAACATAGGTGAACAATAGTTCACAGGCATGCTTTGAGGCTACGCAGACATAAGAAAACGCTTGTAAAAGAAGACATAAAATCGGTAAATGAGAAAACTCCAGCAGTAAAATAATAGTAATAAAACTCGCATGCTCACCTCACACACGCCTACACACAATCCCAACTCATCGCCACCAGTGTTGTGCAGCCTATACCGCCATACTCTTGACATATGATTTCACCTGCATTCTAAAAGCTCCTAAGGTATCATTGAAAAGGTCTGATGCAGGACAGGCAGACAGGAATAGGTTGGTGTTGCGAGGCGCCCGCGGAAAGACGGGACGTTTAACAGTTTCCACTCTAGCGAATGGGACGTGCAGGATTGTGTGCGATGCTGCGTGGGCATGCCGTGTTGATATTTACAAGGAAAAGCTTTGAAGAAGCAAAGAAGACTCGATCCGTCCTGAGAAGGTTCTATGTACTATTCAATAGTATGGCATACTGCAATCTTCTCTGAGCAAGCGAGGCGATATTAAAAGACTGTAAAAGATCTGAATATGAATATGAGGGTGAGTGTGAATGGTGAGGGGTATGAACATGTGACTCGAGCCAGATAAGAAACTTGTGTTGGACACGGTCCAACCGATCGAGCTGTGTTGCTGCTGCACCTCCCCATATCACACATCCGTACTCGAGTATGGAGCGCACGTTACCGAAATATGCTGCCAATATTGGCTCCCGTTTCAAGGCGCCGCGAGCACAGCCAGTCTGAAGGGATCTCAACATCACGCCCAGTGCTGTTTGCCTTGGTAACCGTGAAGTTGATGTAGTCTCTAAATGTAAGCTTAGTGTCTAGCCATACTCCAAGGTCACGGATTGAAGATACGTGTTCCAAAGGTGTTTAATTGATTTTGTAAGTCACAGAAATGGGAGATCGTTTCATACGATCTCCCATTTCAGTGAAATGGGATATCAGTACAACGAGCTGTTCAAGTGAGTGTGTTGCTTTACAGTTCATTCAAATATTGTTTTTCATAGCAAGTTTGAACTGTTAATATGGTACGCTACACACACAACAGAAGGTGCAATGCTGTTTCTTTTTTCAGCAAGATACTTATGTATCATCTGCACTTCTTTGGATGGATTTCTGGGAGCTGTGCCAGAAGAATTTAGAGTCGGAATCTTTACTTCCATCGATATGATCCTACACGCCCCTGGCCTTATCTGACCATGAGCCTCGCTGCCACCGACTACAGGCCAGTAAAGGCTGAGGGTCGGGTCGTGGAGCAATCTCTTATCAACTGCAGAATCACCACCTTGCACCCGGACGGAAATGGTGTCTGTTGGGCCGCTGTTACCTAACGAACTACAACGTTGGGACTCAGGGAGGCCAACAGAAGCGAAGTTAAAATGAAAGCCCGAAACTAAAAAAGGAAGTCAACATAAATAACTGAAATTTCTAGTCATGCCGAAAACATTCTACTCGTAGCATTTCAGATTCAGGCAAACGGCAAAAGTGTAACTGTTATCACTATCGCAATCAGAGGCCAATTTCACAAAGAAGTTAGTAATTACATATGTTTGCGATTACAAATGCAAGAAAATATTGCAAACCTCACAAAAGGCTATTTCACAAACAATCACCACCTCTGAATTACCGATTGTAAAGAAAATTGTAAAAACAAATCTTAGTATAGCAGAAAAATTTGAAATCAAGAACGTTTGTATTGAAGTTGATGCTAATTACAAATTATTTGATTGTTAACTAATTGATTTAACAAATATTTACATTGTGGTTAATTTTTTTAATTCAAAATGAAATTAGTTATAGGAAGAATTGTCTTTTAATTCACATTTCATCTGAATGCAACCTCTGACTGTAAAAATACATCTTGGTAAGCAATTAGAGTAAGCAGAATTTGCCCATTTACCGGGTGGCGGAGCATAATGATAACAACAGAACTACTCTCAAAAGAAAGATCGTTGAATTTCTCGACCATTTTTTCACCTAAGAAAGTAGCCAATTTCCTAGCCGATTTCCTACGTCGTAAAAAATAAGGTTCACTGCACATTGCACAAGACATCGTTGACCGCTGCAATTCTATCGCCATGCGGTTTCTCCGCGCGGAAGCGCCCCTCACATCATAGCGCAATCGGTAAGGTGCAGTGTACTTTGAATGCTGGTGATTCCTGTTAGAATTTCTGGGGACTTTGGCTTCTTCCCGGCAGCTATACCTATGTATAAACTAAACCATTACTTTAACAACCTGGGCAATGTAACAACCTCACCAAGAAAATAACCTCAACAGTAAAACAACGTCAACTATCAATGCAGTTTCTGAAATTCAGAACCTCTGACCATAGGCGTAGGAACGTTTTGAAAAGTGTGTGTGTGTGTGTGTGGGGGGGGGGGGGGGGGGGGGGGTGCAGCCTCAGTGGCGGGTCTAGGTTTCAAGTTTTGTTTTTGGAGGGGAAATTTCGCTCCGTTTCGTCAGCGAAAAGTTGTTGACCCGGGGGTGAGGGGGGGGGGGGGCGTCGGGTCGCCAGCACAAAAGAGAAGAGTCGTTGGCTGGGGGGGGGGGGGGGGTATATGACTTCCCGGAACAAAAATCACAACCTCCCAGAACGGTTTGGGGAGGGGGGGGGGGGGGGCAAAAACATACGTTTGCCTACCGATTTTGTTTGGGGGAGGGGGGGGGGGGATTTGCCTGATTTTCCCTTACGTAGATTCGCCACTGGCCAGCCGTAAAATTATTTCCACTTTAGAAATGGTGATGTTGGTGAAGCGTCGGGCAGGAAATTCGTCCACCCTAGCAAGGTGAGTTCGAGTCACTTCTGCGCTCGATATTCGCTCCTGACCGGGATGACCTGCGGGCGGTGGCAGCGGCCGCAAACAGGTCAGAAGATGAAATCAGGAGCTAGGCGGTCCGCCTAGTTATAGTTCCAACTTCCCCTAATTCCCGTCTAAATTTGGAACGCCTAGTTCCAACTTTGAGCACGCTAAACATTCGCTGCTAAATTATGCCGTTGAAGAATGGAAGTACGTCATCGGGTGGTAGGGGTCAGGCCCCACGCAACAACCTCTGATTAACATAGGGTTGTGATCTCAGAAATCCACCCATTTAAATATTCGGACTAAATTTATTAAAAAAAATATCCGGCTAAGTGGTTGACGAGTATCCAAAATAGATCATGGCTATTCAGGGTTGTGAATTCAGTGTTTCTGACAACTGTTAACCCGCGCTCCGCTGGGGTCTTCAGCCGAACACATGGGGGGGGGGGCAGATTCTGCCCCCACTCGTTTTATTCCGAACTAATAATCGCAGCGAGACGCGCAAGGCGGCAATTGCAAGTTCGCAATAAGACGCATCTAAAACATAGGTACGCGAAATTGGAAAATTAGTCATACGTGGAGAGTCATAAGTGAATTAAATATGACCAATTTGTTTGAAATTAGACTTGGGTGTTTTCTACGCTTGGTTCTCAAATATGTATTCCGCTATTTTAATACTTTTGAAATTTTTGATATTGTGGAACTTCCCCAAATTGGTTTTATATTATTTTGGGGCAAAAACTCAAAATTTCTCAAATCTGATAGCCACATTTTCAAGAGAATGTCATTTCCTTTCCTTTGGTGCTTTTTTTGCAATTTGCTTCCAAACTCGATGTATACTAATTTGCAAACATTTATCGTTAGACATCATTAAAATGTCATCATCTCCCAAAGTGCTAGACCGACTTCATGAACTTTTGAAAGGAATATATAAAATTGATGTGGCATAAATAGCACAAAGTTTGGCGTTGATCTCTCAGACAGTTTCTAAGTTATTGAGAAAATTCGGGAAGGGGACAGATTCTTCATTCGCGCCCTCCCTCAGTGGGGCGCGAATTAAGTAATTATATTGAATCAATACGAGCGATCGTAGAGGGATTAATCACCCAAAAGTGGATGGATCTAAAGGGTTCGCAAGGGCAAAGGTTCGCGTCCTGCCGCATATTTGGAAATGTCGAATACAAAATCCAGACCTATCATACTTAGGGAGCTATACGTAAGTCAAAAATATAAATATTGCTTTGTAATTTGGTTTGGGAATCGTCCATTCTTGGTTCTCCAATATGTATTCCGTTTTTTTAATGTGTTTGAAAATTATTTTCTGGAGAGAAAAAAAATCAAAAAATCATTAAAAAAAACATAAGACATAATTGTAATATATACTATAGAACGATGTATGGACGATGCCAAAACCGGATTTCAAAGCAATGTCTATATTTTGGACTGACTTATGGCTCTCTGAGTATGATAGGTCTGGATTTTGTACTCGACATTTCCAAATATGCTGCCCGGCACACTGGCTTCTTCTGTCCTTGAATGCGACCGCTGCCACCTGCCACAGGTCATCCCAACCAGAACCAAAATATCGAGCGCCGAAGCGACTCGAACCCACGTTACCCGGGGGAGGGGACAGATCATTATATTATATAGTCTAGCGCTCTCCCGACTGAGCTACGGGGCGGACTTCACTCGGTCGGACCGATATTGAACCAATACTAGCGACCGAAGAGGAAGAAACGGCTCAAAAGGATCCCCAAGCCTAGAAGTGGGGGACATTCCTCCCCGGCCGGTGGTCCACCTGTGCCTACGCTTATGTGTGGGGTTGTGAATTAAATGTTATTTTTCAAACTTTAAAGCTCGAACCTGTCGAACTGATACCAGTGATTGAAAAGCGATAAATCACTAAAATGGGGAAGGGGGGGGGGGGCAGATGACATTACTTCCCCCAGCTAAAAAAATGGGACATATCCATCTGCCATCCAGCCCCCACCGCCTACGCCTATTTATTGTTACTGTGGGTCTGTGAAATCAATTTTCTTTCTCAGAACTTTAAAGCCTGAACCAATCCGAGTGATTGAAGGGGGAAAATTGCTAAACAGTAGGAAAAGCTGTTGATATCGTTGGCCCTAGTCTAAAAAATGAGGCCTTGGTCCCCTAGCCCCAGTTTCTACGTCTATGAGCTTTAATATTGAGGGTTGAAAATGAGGTGTAATCACAACAACTTTAAGGCATCCATGCCAAATCAACATCAGCGATGTAAGAGGGAGCAATCGCTCAAAGTGGGGGATGCAGTTAACATTTTTTTAGACCGCCACCCATGAGCAGGTGACCAGGAGTGGGGCACTCCTGGTCCCTCGATCCCAACGACGCACAACACCCCACGTTAACACCAGAGAACAAAATAGAAAATGTCGCGGCACTCCCAGCTAGGAAATGGAAACAAAACATAAAGAAGCATAAAAAGAGAGCCAGGTTTGGTGTTAGACGTGGTCATGTAAAAGAGGCAGATAGTAGTCATTGCTGAAAGCAGCAGATGACTGCCCCCCAACTATGTCCCCGGATGCTACACTCACACGTTCCCATTCATTCCCGGAGTTAGTAAAGGGTGTCCAGTCATTCAAGTGGAGGGGCAAGTTCTGGTCAAGTTCGGCATGTTTCAATGCTGGAACCAAGGTGAACCCTCCCAGCTAAGCAACGCTTGTTGCTGGTCGGATCCGCTGGATCCAGCTCTGGTTCGGTGGATAACTATATCTGTAGATCTGTAGAGAGCTATCAATATGTGTATGTTTATGTAATGAAATGTCAACTACTCACGCATATATACCTTCAAATACACACATATACACATACATATACATACATACATACATATACACACATACATACACATATACACATACATACACATACACATACATGCACATACACACTCATCTACACACATACACACATACACGCATACACACATACACATTGTGTATTGTATGTGTTACTTACTATAAGTTACCTATTTTATATCTATATATAAGTTACTTATTATGTATCTGTATATTATAAATTACTTATTACGTAACTATAAATAAGTTACTTATTATGTATCGTATGTCATTAAATTTGTATTGAAGTTTAGTATACTAAGTGTGTTTGTGTTGTTTCTGTTATGGCTGTTAGTTGTATGACAGGAGGAAACGTTCCTTAGTAAATTTTCTTTAAATATTCTTTTGATGTGATCCTCAAGTCCATTTCTGATGTATGGGGTGTGATAACAGAATTCCAGAGTCTAGGGCCAATCCATGTTGGGACTCTGGTGCGATATAGCTTTTCTGATAATATTTTATCGAAGTGACGCCTACTTCTTGTTGTAATGTTTAGAGCATTTGAAAAAGTAAATAGGGCATTGTTGTATACATAAATACAAAAATAGTAAACATTGTTGGCTCCCTCGACCTAAAACGTTGGGCCCTGGCCTCCCGGCCCCGGTTCTTAGGTATACTTATGGCATTGCGGGGTTATGAATTCATCGTTATTCTCCCAATTTTAAAGCATTTTTCTCGAACAAATATCAGTGATCGAAGAGGGTGAGATCGCTCAAAAGTGAGGGGGCCAGTTATCATTGTTGGACAACCAGGCTAAAAAGTGGGGCATATGGCACCGCCCCCTTCCCTACGCTATGGTTGTGAGGGTGTGAATCAATAATAATTTCCCAGCTTTAAGGTATTCATCTCGAAACAATATCAGTGATATAAGAAGGTGAAATCGCTCAAAAGTGAAGGGCCAGTTATCATTGTTTGGGGCCCTAAGGCTAAAATTGGGGCATATGGCCCTGCCCCCTTCCCTATGCGAGGTCGTGGATTAATAGTTACTCTCCCAACTTCAAGGTATTCATCTCACACTAATAGCAGTGATAAATGAGGGATATATTGCTCAAAAGTGAGAGGGCCAGTTATCCTGTTGGCCCCCAGCCTAAAAGTGTGTGGGCGCGGGGGGGGGGGGGGTCAGAGGCATAGACGCGTGTCTACGTCTATGCCTCTGACCCACTGGAATTACAAGTTTGTAATTGCAAACATTTCCTCACTTGCGTCAA
>JAXIVJ010017177.1:0-26816 GCA_036785665.1 Chirona hameri
ATTGTGGGTCCCCATCAGACCATAATATCGTTGCTTGTTCAGGTCTTGCCAGCATTCTAGTATAACACGTTGCTGTTTTATCAAGCGGCAAAGTGGTATATCTTACACAACGTATCCCGTTTCGCTGTGCAGGGCAAGTTTGCAGTAATATGCAACGTTGAGCAAACACGATGCTCACAGTCCGCAGAGTGCGAGGATTAGCAGAACGATGATGCCCTCAGCACGTCAGAAGAGGAGCTCTCAGCTGCGGAAGCGCTGTGGGTGGCTGTCGCCCGCTGCTCCCAGAGTTATCCAGGGAGGAGAGGTTTGCAGCGCCGCTGAGCGTGTCGATACAGTGTGAGCTGGACACAGTGTGACCCGAGGGACGGCTGGTGTCGGATCTGTGTGTTCCTCCGTTTAAGCTGTTGTTGGTAGCCGTTCGTGCGTGTCGCGTGTGACATGTGACTCCTGTATTACAAGCGTAGTCAGTGTTCTTCCTAGACAGCTGAACTGTCGCATGCCTCCCGCATCCCGTCCGCTGTCCTCCCGCTGTCCTCCCGCTGTCCTCTCGCTGTTTTCCCGCTTTCCTCCTGCTGTACTCCCGTTGTCCTCCCGCTGTCCTCCCACTGTCCTCCCGCTGTCCTCCCGCTGTCCTCCCGCTGTCCTCTCGCTGTTCTCCCGCTGTCCTCCTGCTGTACTCCCGTTGTCCTCCCGCTGTCCTCCCGCTGTCCTCCCGCTGTCCTTCCGCTGTCCTCCCTCTGTCCTCCTGATGTCCTCTCGCTGTTCTCCCGCTGTCCTCCTGCTGTACTCCCGCTGTCCTCTCGCATCTCTCCCGCTGTCCTCCCGCTATCCTCCCGTTGTCCTCCCGCTGCCCTCCCGCTGTCCTCCCGTTGTCCTCCCGCTGCCCTCCCGCTGTCCTCCCGCTGTCCTCCCGCATCCCTCCCGCTGTCCTCCCGCTGTCCTCCCGCTGTCCTCCCGCTGTCCTCCCGCTGTCCTCCCGCTGTCCTCCCTCTGTCCTCCCGATGTCTTCTCGCTGTCCTCCCGCATCGCTCCCTCTGTCCTCCCGCTGTCCTCCCGCTGTCCTCCCGCATCCCTCCCACTGTCCTCCCGCTGCCCTCCCGCTGTCCTCCCGCTGTCCTCCCGCTGTCCTCCCGCTGTCCTCCCTCTGTCCTCCCGCTGTCCTCCCGCTGTCCTCCCGCATCCCTCCCACTGTCCTCCCGCTGTCCTCCCGTTGTCCTCCCGCTGTCCTCCCGCTGTCCTCTCGCTGTCCTCCCGCTGTCCTCCCGCTGTCCTCCCGCTGTCCTCCCGATGTCCTCCCGATGTCCTCCCGCTGTTATCCCGCTGTCCTCCCGCTGTCCTCCCGCTGTCCTCAGCATCCCTGACGGTCTTGCCCTTTCCTGGCGGCGGTTAGTCGGTCGGTCGGCAACTAGCAAGTGCTGCGGTCGCGGGACACTGACTGTGACATAACACACAGCCATCGCCAGCCAACCAACCAGTGGCGAAACCGGGCATGCTGTCACGCCACAGTGTTTGCGCACCGTCGACCAACCAACGCGACAAAATCGCGGTCGCTTTCGACGCCAGTCAGCGGCATAGCGGAGCTGCGCGTGCCGGGCGGGTCGGGGTCGGCGTGTCGGTCTGTCTGTCGACGGACGGACTGGGCGGCGGACCGATGGTGCTCCTGTGGCGTCTGCTGCTGGCTGGTGCTGCCCTGACCGCTCTGGGTCCGCGCGGGGCTGTCTCTGAGCGCGGCCGACGCGCCGGCCGCCGCCGCGGTTCCAGCAACAGCTCCCATTTCAGCCGAGTACCGCCGCTGGGAACCGGACCGGGGACAGGACCGGAACTCGACGAGCCCGAGCTGGAGCAGCTGCTGGGAGCTGCGACAGCAGAGACGGCGACCAACAGCTCGTCGCTGAGCCGCTCCCAGCGCGTGAAGCGGCAGCTGGTGATCCCCAACGGTCTAACGGTGGGCATCATCCCGCGCTTCGACTACACCGTCTTCACCAACCCCAACGGCGAACGTGAGTACCTACAGAGCAATCATCGCGCGCTTCGACTACACCGTCTTCACCAACCCCAACGGCGAACGTGAGTACCTACAGAGCAGTGGCAGCAGGGAGGCTCCCCGTGCAGAGCTGTGGCTGCAGGGAGGCTCCCGTGCAGAGCTGTGGCTGCAGGGAGGCTCCCCGTGCAGAGCTGTGGCTGTAGGGAGGCTCCCGTGCAGAGCTGTGGCTGCAGGGAGGCTCCCCGTGCACCACGCACAATCCACACACAGTGAGGTGGTCAGCGGCAGGCTAACAGCCATGTCTCAGTGACAGTCTGGTCTGCCCCCAGGCTAACAGCCATGTCTCAGTGACAGTCTGGTCTGCCCCCAGGCTAACAGCCATGTCTCAGTGACAGTCTGGTCTGCCCCCAGGCTAACAGCCATGTCTCAGTGACAGTCTGGTCTTCCCCCAGGCTAACAGCCATGTCTCAGTGACAGTCTGGTCTGCCCCCAGGCTAACAGCCATGTCTCAGTGACAGTCTGGTCTGCCCCCAGGCTAACAGCCATGTCTCAGTGACAGTCTGGTCTGCCCCCAGGCTAACAGCCATGTCTCAGTGACAGTCTGGTCTGCCCCCAGGCTAACAGCCATGTCTCAGTGACAGTCTGGTCTGCCTCCAGGCTAACAGCCATGTCTCAGTGACAGTCTGGTCTGTCCCCCCCCCAGGCTAACAGCCATGTCTCAGTGACAGTCTGGTCTGCCCCCCAGGCTAACAGCCATGCCTCAGTGACAGTCTGGTCTGCCCCCAGGCTAACAGCCATGTCTCAGTGACAGTCTGGTCTGCCCCCCAGGCTAACAGCCATGTCTCAGTGACAGTCTGGTCTGCCCCCAGGCTAACAGCCATGTCTCAGTGACAGTCTGGTCTGCCCCCCAGGCTAACAGCCATGTCTCAGTGACAGTCTGGTCTACCCCCAGGCTAACAGCCATGTCTCAGTGACAGTCTGGTCTGCCCCCAGGCTAACAGCCATGTCTCAGTGACAGTCTGGTCTGCCCCCAGGCTAACAGCCATGCCTCAGTGACAGTCTGGTCTGCCTCCTGGCTAACAGCCATGTCTCAGTGACAGTCTGGTCTGCCTCCAGGCTAACAGCCATGCCTCAGTGACAGTCTGGTCTGCCCCCAGGCTAACAGCCATGTCTCAGTGACAGTCTGGTCAGCGGCAGGCTAACAGCCATGCCTCAGTGACAGTCTGGTCTGCCCCCAGGCTAACAGCCATGTCTCAGTGACAGTCTGGTCTGCCCCCCAGGCTAACAGCCATGCCTCAGTGACAGTCTGGTCTGCCCCCAGGCTAACAGCCATGTCTCAGTGACAGTCTGGTCTGCCCCCAGGCTAACAGCCATGTCTCAGTGACAGTCTGGTCTGCCTCCAGGCTAACAGCCATGTCTCAGTGACAGTCTGGTCTTCCCCCAGGCTAACAGCCATGTCTCAGTGACAGTCTGGTCTGCCTCCCAGGCTAACAGCCATGTCTCAGTGACAGTCTGGTCTGCCCCCAGGCTAACAGCCATGTCTCAGTGACAGTCTGGTCTGCCTCCAGGCTAACAGCCATGTCTCAGTGACAGTCTGGTCTGCCTCCAGGCTAACAGCCATGTCTCAGTGACAGTCTGGTCTTCCCCCAGGCTAACAGCCATGTCTCAGTGACAGTCTGGTCTGCCTCCAGGCTAACAGCCATGTCTCAGTGACAGTCTGGTCTTCCTCCAGGCTAACAGCCATGTCTCAGTGACAGTCTGGTCTGCCCCCAGGCTAACAGCCATGTCTCAGTGACAGTCTGGTCTGCCCCCAGGCTAACAGCCATGTCTCAGTGACAGTCTGGTCTGCCCCCCAGGCTAACAGCCATGTCTCAGTGACAGTCTGGTCTGCCCCCCCAGGCTAACAGCCATGTCTCAGTGACAGTCTGGTCTGCCCCCAGGCTAACAGCCATGTCTCAGTGACAGTCTGGTCTTCCCCCCAGGCTAACAGCCATGCCTCAGTGACAGTCTGGTCTGCCCCCAGGCTAACAGCCATGTCTCAGTGACAGTCTGGTCTGCCCCCAGGCTAACAGCCATGTCTCGATGACAGTCTGGACTGCCCCCAGGCTAACAGCCATGTCTCAGTGACAGTCTGGTCTGCCCCCAGGCTAACAGCCATGTCTCAGTGACAGTCTGGTCTGCCCCCAGGCTAACAGCCATGTCTCAGTGACAGTCTGGTCTGCCTCCTGGCTAACAGCCATGTCTCAGTGACAGTCTGGTCTGCCCCCAGGCTAACAGCCATGTCTCAGTGACAGTCTGGTCTGCCCCCAGGCTAACAGCCATGTCTCAGTGACAGTCTGGTCTGTCCCCCCCCCCAGGCTAACAGCCATGTCTCAGTGACAGTCTGGTCTGCCCCCAGGCTAACAGCCATGTCTCAGTGACAGTCTGGTCTGCCCCCAGGCTAACAGCCATGTCTCAGTGACAGTCTGGTCTGCCTCCTGGCTAACAGCCATGTCTCAGTGACAGTCTGGTCTTCCCCCCCAGGCTAACAGCCATGTCTCAGTGACAGTCTGGTCTGCCCCCAGGCTAACAGCCATGTCTCAGTGACAGTCTGGTCTGCCCCCAGGCTAACAGCCATGTCTCAGTGACAGTCTGGTCTGCCTCCTGGCTAACAGCCATGTCTCAGTGACAGTCTGGTCTGCCCCCAGGCTAACAGCCATGTCTCAGTGACAGTCTGGTCTGCCCCCAGGCTAACAGCCATGCCTCAGTGACAGTCTGGTCTGTCCCCCCCAGGCTAACAGCCATGTCTCAGTGACAGTCTGGTCTGCCCCCAGGCTAACAGCCATGTCTCAGTGACAGTCTGGTCTGCCCCCAGGCTAACAGCCATGTCTCAGTGACAGTCTGGTCTGCCCCCAGGCTAACAGCCATGTCTCAGTGACAGTCTGGTCTGCCTCCTGGCTAACAGCCATGTCTCAGTGACAGTCTGGTCTGCCCCCAGGCTAACAGCCATGCCTCAGTGACAGTCTGGTCTGCCCCCCCAGGCTAACAGCCATGCCTCAGTGACAGTCTGGTCTGCCTCCTGGCTAACAGCCATGTCTCAGTGACAGTCTGGTCTGCCTCCAGGCTAACAGCCATGTCTCAGTGACAGTCTGGTCTGCCTCCAGGCTAACAGCCATGTCTCAGTGACAGTCTGGTCTTCCCCCAGGCTAACAGCCATGTCTCAGTGACAGTCTGGTCTGACCCCAGGCTAACAGCCATGTCTCAGTGACAGTCTGGTCTGCCCCCAGGCTAACAGCCATGTCTCAGTGACAGTCTGGTCTGCCTCCAGGCTAACAGCCATGTCTCAGTGACAGTCTGGTCTGCCTCCAGGCTAACGGCCATGTCTCAGTGACAGTCTGGTCTGCCTCCAGGCTAACAGCCATGTCTCAGTGACAGTCTGGTCTGCCTCCAGGCTAACAGCCATGTCTCAGTGACAGTCTGGTCTGCCTCCAGGCTAACAGCCATGTCTCAGTGACAGTCTGGTCTTCCCCCAGGCTAACAGCCATGTCTCAGTGACAGTCTGGTCTGCCCCCAGGCTAACAGCCATGTCTCAGTGACAGTCTGGTCTGCCCCCAGGCTAACAGCCATGTCTCAGTGACAGTCTGGTCTGCCTCCAGGCTAACAGCCATGTCTCAGTGACAGTCTGGACTGCCCCCAGGCTAACAGCCATGTCTCAGTGACAGTCTGGTCTGCCCCCAGGCTAACAGCCATGTCTCAGTGACAGTCTGGTCTGCCCCCAGGCTAACAGCCATGTCTCAGTGACAGTCTGGTCTGCCCCCCCAGGCTAACAGCCATGCCTCAGTGACAGTCTGGTCTGCCTCCTGGCTAACAGCCATGTCTCAGTGACAGTCTGGTCTGCCTCCAGGCTAACAGCCATGTCTCAGTGACAGTCTGGTCTGCCCCCAGGCTAACAGCCATGTCTCAGTGACAGTCTGGTCTGCCCCCAGGCTAACAGCCATGCCTCAGTGACAGTCTGGTCTTCCCCCAGGCTAACAGCCATGTCTCAGTGACAGTCTGGTCTGCCCCCAGGCTAACAGCCATGTCTCAGTGACAGTCTGGTCTTCCCCCAGGCTAACAGCCATGTCTCAGTGACAGTCTGGTCAGCGGCAGGCTAACAGCCATGTCTCAGTGACAGTCTGGTCTGCCCCCAGACTAACAGCCATGTCTCAGTGACAGTCTGGTCTGCCCCCAGGCTAACAGCCATGTCTCAGTGACAGTCTGGTCTGCCTCCAGGCTAACAGCCATGTCTCAGTGACAGTCTGGTCTGCCTCCAGGCTAACAGCCATGTCTCAGTGACAGTCTGGTCTTCCCCCAGGCTAACAGCCATGTCTCAGTGACAGTCTGGTCTGCCCCCAGGCTAACAGCCATGTCTCAGTGACAGTCTGGTCTGCCCCCAGGCTAACAGCCATGTCTCAGTGACAGTCTGGTCTGCCTCCAGGCTAACAGCCATGTCTCAGTGACAGTCTGGACTGCCCCCAGGCTAACAGCCATGTCTCAGTGACAGTCTGGTCTGCCCCCAGGCTAACAGCCATGTCTCAGTGACAGTCTGGTCTGCCCCCAGGCTAACAGCCATGTCTCAGTGACAGTCTGGTCTGCCCCCCCAGGCTAACATCCATGCCTCAGTGACAGTCTGGTCTGCCTCCTGGCTAACAGCCATGTCTCAGTGACAGTCTGGTCTGCCTCCAGGCTAACAGCCATGTCTCAGTGACAGTCTGGTCTGCCCCCAGGCTAACAGCCATGTCTCAGTGACAGTCTGGTCTGCCCCCAGGCTAACAGCCATGCCTCAGTGACAGTCTGGTCTTCCCCCAGGCTAACAGCCATGTCTCAGTGACAGTCTGGTCTGCCCCCAGGCTAACAGCCATGTCTCAGTGACAGTCTGGTCTTCCCCCAGGCTAACAGCCATGTCTCAGTGACAGTCTGGTCAGCGGCAGGCTAACAGCCATGTCTCAGTGACAGTCTGGTCTGCCCCCAGACTAACAGCCATGTCTCAGTGACAGTCTGGTCTGCCCCCAGGCTAACAGCCATGTCTCAGTGACAGTCTGGTCTGTCCCCCCCCCCCCCCAGGCTAACAGCCATGTCTCAGTGACAGTCTGGTCTGCCCCCAGGCTAACAGCCATGTCTCAGTGACAGTCTGGTCTGCCTCCAGGCTAACAGCCATGTCTCAGTGACAGTCTGGTCTGCCTCCAGGCTAACAGCCATGTCTCAGTGACAGTCTGGTCTGCCTCCAGGCTAACAGCCATGTCTCAGTGACAGTCTGGTCTGCCTCCAGGCTAACAGCCATGTCTCAGTGACAGTCTGGTCTGCCTCCAGGCTAACAGCCATGTCTCAGTGACAGTCTGGTCTTCCCCCAGGCTAACAGCCATGTCTCAGTGACAGTCTGGTCTGCCCCCAGGCTAACAGCCATGTCTCAGTGACAGTCTGGTCTGCCCCCAGGCTAACAGCCATGTCTCAGTGACAGTCTGGTCTGCCTCCAGGCTAACAGCCATGTCTCAGTGACAGTCTGGACTGCCCCCAGGCTAACAGCCATGTCTCAGTGACAGTCTGGTCTGCCCCCAGGCTAACAGCCATGTCTCAGTGACAGTCTGGTCTGCCCCCAGGCTAACAGCCATGTCTCAGTGACAGTCTGGTCTGCCCCCCCAGGCTAACAGCCATGCCTCAGTGACAGTCTGGTCTGCCTCCTGGCTAACAGCCATGTCTCAGTGACAGTCTGGTCTGCCTCCAGGCTAACAGCCATGTCTCAGTGACAGTCTGGTCTGCCTCCAGGCTAACAGCCATGTCTCGATGACAGTCTGGTCTGCCCCCAGGCTAACAGCCATGTCTCAGTGACAGTCTGGTCTGCCCCCAGGCTAACAGCCATGTCTCAGTGACAGTCTGGTCTGCCCCCAGGCTAATAGCCATGCCTCAGTGACAGTCTGGTCTGCCTCCTGGCTAACAGCCATGTCTCAGTGACAGTCTGGTCTGCCCCCAGGCTAACAGCCATGTCTCAGTGACAGTCTGGTCTGCCCCCAGGCTAACAGCCATGTCTCAGTGACAGTCTGGTCTGCCCCCAGGCTAACAGCCATGTCTCAGTGACAGTCTGGACTGCCCCCCAGGCTAACAGCCATGTCTCAGTGACAGTCTGGTCTGCCCCCAGGCTAACAGCCATGTCTCAGTGACAGTCTGGTCTGCCCCCAGGCTAACAGCCATGTCTCAGTGACAGTCTGGTCTGCCCCCAGGCTAACAGCCATGCCTCAGTGACAGTCTGGTCTGCCCCAGGCTAACAGCCATGCCTCAGTGACAGTCTGGTCTGCCCCCAGGCTAACAGCCATGCCTCAGTGACAGTCTGGTCTGCCTCCCAGGCTAACAGCTCTTGAGTGCACGTCGTGTGATTAAGTTTGATGAGTGGTGACATCGCGGGAGCGCAGTGGAGACGTGTTGGTGCTCGTGGTCAAGTGCCCTTCGGCTCTGGGGCAGATTTCCGTACAAGCCGGACCTCCTGGGAGGAACGAATCAGGTGTGAAGATGACGTTTATACCGTCAATAAGGAAGCTGGATCCCTTCTGATGCAGAGGAAACATTAGGTGTTATGAATCAGTGGTCTTCGATCATTTTCCTGTATTGCTAGATTTCCTGTACTGTACACGATAATCCATATGTACCTAGGGATGAATGATTTATGCCCAAAGACATGGCGGGGTAAAGTAGTTGTGAATCACGAACCAAAACACTAACAAATATGAAATCGTAATGTTGTTCGATTATGTACAGGGTCCATTATGTTTGGATTATGCTTCAGGACACTAGAGCGCCGCCCAAAAGTCAGCATTAATGTACACTCTGTCATGCACCATGGCTGTTAGCCTGCCGCTGACCACCTCACTGTGTGTGGATAGGCCTGAGCTGAAAGTTCACTGTGGGTTTGACTACTACACTAAGAACAGCGCATGTGCGTGCAAGCCTGCAATGCAACGATGGCATTCACCTAGCCATATCTGCCTGTTTAGTTAAGCCAAAATAACAAAATTGTGATTTAATGACGAAGTGATTGTTAATATTGTTTCAAAACATTGTAAATGCATACCCAGGTACGTAGCCAAGGGAGGTGCGGCGGGTGCGGCCGCACCCCCTGGGGGCCAGGAGGGCCCTTTTCGGCGTGCGCAGCGCGCCGAAAAGGGCCGACGAGACCGCGCGAAGCGCGGTATCATGGGCTCTTTACCACGCAAAGCGTGGTCTTTAGAGAGTTTACAGCACTTCAGAGGCTCTTTAGGGCCACCAGGACCCTCTCTGAAAGACTAGGGGCCCCTTAGAAGTTCAAAAGAACAATGTGCATGTCAGAGGGGCCCCTGGCCAGACCGAAAGGGCCCCTGAGCGGGCCCGAGGGCCCCTGAACACATCGAATGGGCCCCTAGCCAGCACATGGGGCCCCTGGGCAGAGTGAGAGGCCCCTGGGCATGTAGGCAGGGCGACAAAGCAGCTAGCACAGTCCCTTGCCAGGTCATAAGGGTCCCTGAGCAGGTTTAAAGGCCCTTGGGCAGACCCAGATGGCCCCTGGGAAGTTCAAAGGGCCCCTGTACAGATCAGAGGGGTCCCTGACCAGACCGAAAGGGCCCCTAAGTAGGCCAGGACGGCCCCTGAACATGCCGAATGGGCTCGTAGTCAGCACGGAGGGCCCCACGACAGGTCGAAGGGCCCTCGGAGCATGTCGCAAGGCGACAAAGCAGCCAGCGCAGTCCCTTGCAAGGTCGGAATGGCCCTTTAGAAAGCTGGACGGCCCCTGGACAGACCAGAGGAGCCCTAGACAGTTAAATATGCCCCTGTGCAGATTGGAGGGGGCCCCTGACTAGACCGAAAGGGCCCTTGGGCGGGTAAGAAGGGCCCCGGAACATGCCGAATTGGCCACTAGCTAGCACGGAGGGGCCCCAGGGCAGGTAGGAGGAGCATGTTGGCAGGGCGACAAAGCAGTCAGCGCAGTCCGACCAGAAGAGTCGCTGTGCAGATCGGAGGGGCTCCTGGGCAAGTCAGAGGGGCCCCTGGCTAGACCGAAACGGTCCCTGGGCCGGTCGGAAGGGCCCTTGAACATGCCGGATGAGTTCTTAGCCAGACTGGAGGGGCCTCTGGGCAGGTTGGAGGGGCATGTCGGCAGGGTGACAAAGCAGCCAGTTCAGTCCCTGGCCAGGTCGGAAGGACCTCTGAACAGGCCGAATGGGCCCCTTGACGCACAAGAGGGGCTTCTTGGAAGGTCAGAGGACCGGAAGGTCAGACCGGAAGGGTCCAAAGCACGTAGGGGTCCCAGATGAAGATTAAATACAAAGATAACTTACTCCACAAGACAAATATTAAAATCGGAGCTTTCGGGTATATTGTTCGTCAGCGATTCCCTTCGTCAGCGATTAAGAGGCATTCGGTAACAGGTCATTGCTCGTCTTTAAGATGAGCAATGACATGTTACCGAATCTCATTAAGGGGTTTCGATTGCCGCCTGGCGCGTCTCGCTGCGGTTATTGGTTCGGAACATAACGAGGGGGCAGAATCTGCCCAGCTGTGTTCGGCTGAATACCCCAGCGGGGCGCGGGTTAAAAGGAAGTAATGAACTTTTCCCACAAAAATGGAGCTATCACTTGAAATCGACAGACGAGACCAAAATATATTGTAAATGTATTACATCTTGCATATTAACATTCCTACCGAAAGATATTTCAAGTTAAACTTGATAAGTAAATTCCGCACTTCTAACGACCGGTGTACTGAAGTACTTGGTAACGAATTTCGGTGTTCACCAAAATCCGGTATTGCATTTTGACGAAATGGTATTGAAAATATGTCTTCCACTGTGTTTATCGTTATTATGTGCTCTACTGCCCTTAAAAATCAACAAACATTGAATAAAAAGGCAATCAAATTAGCAGTTAACTTATACATCCAACAACGGCTAATTAGTGGTTGCGACCCTCAATTTTGGAAAATTGGTTCATGTATTTTCAACATTAGGAGTTTGTTTTGTCTCTGGCTGTATATAACACTATGCTTTAGCTTATCATGCAAATTAACAATTTTCCCAACACAAAAAAAATCAAAAAATATTTGAAAAACTGGCAATTAAATCGCAAGGTCATGTATGCACCCAACGGCGACTTATTTAGTGTCGGCGATTTGTGTCATTGACCAATCAGTCAGGGACGTTGTCACGCTTCTTGACGCACTTACTTCATTTTTCGAATTCGCTTTGTCGGAGCGCGAATTTCCAATCCAGTCGTCGGGAGGGCTAATTTCTTTTGCAGTGAGCCATAACGTCATCTGCAGTATTGCTGTATTGACTGCAGTGTTGCTAAGTGCTGACAAAGTTCAAAGTACCGTGATTTCTGAAAACAAGTAAAATAACCACACAAACCAAGGCCCTATAACTACACAAACCATGACACGGCGCAGCAGTGACAAAACCGGCGGATAATTTTGTTGTTACAGAACGCACGGGACAGCGAATTCGTCGGAGACCGAATTCGTTGGATTCGTCGGAGAGCGAATTCGTCGTGTTGCCGATCACACCCTTGTTTACAAATCAACATTCAAACCAGAGATAGTGATGGATCAAACTGTTCGTCACCATATGTAAGTACATATTTTGTATTTCCAAAAATGTAATTTTCGAAATAGAAAAGTTGTTATTTCACTTTTAAATTGAGATGCAATCAATTTGACACCATACATGTGTAATGAAATAGTGTAGATAAATAAATCAAAAGGTCATTATTTCCCTTTAAAAGAAAATAATTTGATTTTGTTAGCAACAATTTATTTGGCTACCGTTGTGGTATTAAAATGATCTGATCTAAATTTAAGAATAAAATACAATAATTCCCTAATTCAAAGTTGGAAGTTTGGGAAAATTAATTATCGGAATTTTCCCTCCACAATTGGAAAGCGACACATCTGGCGCTTTTGTATCAATCTGTTCAACGTTGTTGAATGGGCACTACGAAACAAATCGCCGACACTAAATAGGACATGGGTCGCCGTCGACGTGCATCGATGAGCTTCCGATTAGATTGCCAGTTTTGTTTCAATGGTTGTTAATTGTACAGGATGGGAGGGTCAATCACAACAAGCAGAACAGAACGCAACATATATTTTCCACACCATTGCGTTAAAAAGCAATACGGGAAAAGCCCGGGGTTAGATGGAAACCGAAAAGTACTTGGCAAGAACCGGTCGTTAAAAGTGTTGAACGCTTATCAAGATTAACTTGAAACATCTCTCGGAAGGAATTTGATATGCAAAATGCGATGAATTTACATCATAGTTTGGCCTCGTCTGTCGATTTCAAGTGCTGACGTCATTTTTGTGGGAAAAGATCCTTATTTCCCTTTAAGGTGGAGTATTCGACACGCTGCAGAGAAGGTTGCCGTAGGCCTGAGGAAGGACAAAAAGATAAGTTGTGGGAAAAAGTTGGAAAGAAGGGTTCTTAAGGTGCCGATTAGTTGCAGTCCCATACAAATTACACAATAATTATCGTATTTCTTGACAAAATGTAGCAGATGATATGTGACAATACCAGTCTCAGCTACAACAGAGAGAAAATATAATCAATCTCGAAAATTATTGGTTTCTAAGGTATGGATCTTTGTATTGCATCTAATGGTTATACTATGTTTATGTTACGAGATTATGTTTTGTCAGTGATGACTGATGATTTGCATTATGTGATTAGATGAATAACGTTTAATATACCCTTGAATAAAGCATGCACTACCGTTAACAATGCACAGTTGAACGTGCTTCCCGCGCGCTCATATTCAGAACACCACTTCCAAATTTTCGTTTCTGCCACCATTAGATCTCCCGCAAAATTGTGAAGAGAAAGGCCACACAGAGTGAAGCTTGGAAGTTGTTGTTTCCTAAATTGTTTTACCATGTATGTTGATCGTCACTGCGTCTGATGAATGTCCATTGTCCATTGCCGGCCACTGCAGCCCAGTCGGGAAGCCCCATTCCTGTGGCATCTTACCCCCATCACCTCTGTCCGTTGGTCACTGACCGGCCTCGTGCATAGTGTGAGGGAGGAACGAGTACCTGCCTGTCACGGTACGGGGTTCCTGGACGTCCGCTGGCTTTTGTACGGCCGTACGGTGCGGGGTTCCTGGACGACCGCTGGCCTTTGTACGGCCGTACGGTGCGGCGGCCCAGTCAGGAGGTGTGGTGGCACTCGGCACAGTCTTAACCCGTACCATGATGAGACGTGCCCGAGGTGTGAACAGGATGACCCGATTGACCATGGGCGTGCAGCGGACGCTCCCGACTGACAGATAGAGGAAAACCAGAGGAGCTCCTGACCCATAACCAGCGCAGTCATTCGGACAGGTGCAGCCGTACTCAGACAGACACTCAGACAGCAGGTATATACCGGTCTGTGAAATGATGACCCTTCTTCAGCCGGTTTCGGCGTACACCTACTCGATTGTAACTCTAGAGCTCTAACGTTTAGAAGTCGCTACAAAAGTGCGAATTGTATCGATCGTAAATGTTTTGACGAATTCGGTCTTCATCAGACCTGCACATTTAGCGTATCACTCCACGGTGTACAAGTCCTTACCTTCAGCCCAGCTAACCCTTCCGCTGAGTCATTACAAACTATTACACAAGTACGTTCAGTTGAAACATGGCATCCTTTAAAAGCACACGCCTTTCTATCGGGTGACCTTATGAGATTTGGAGACTGGGTCTGCGTATGCAGTTGGTATTCCCAAGGTGTACTCTTCAAGTATCCTCCGAGCCAAGATGACGAACCAAAGCAAGTAATAGCGTCATCCGAAAGTCATGTTCCAGCGGATGCTTTTTATCACTTTCAAGATAATACCTTTTGTGAATGCAAAGGATACAATTGTAGTACCCAAGCCAATAAATATCGATTTTGTTGTGCAGCGTACAAAATATATTTTTACGTGAACAAGCATGATCATCGTGGACATCGATAGTCGAATGGGATGACACCGCATATAGTCGATAGTCGAACAGGACGACACCGCATAGAGTCGATAGTCGAACAGGACGACATCGCATAGAGTCGATAGTCGAACAGGACGACACCGCATATAGTCGATAGTCGAACAAGACGACACCGCATATAGTCGATAGTCGAACAGGACGACACCGCATAGAGTCGACAGTCGAACAGGACGACACCGCATAGAGTCGATAGTCGAACAGGACGACACCGCATAGAGTCGATAGTCGAACAGGACGACACCGCATAGAGTCGATAGTCGAACAGGACGACACCGCATAGAGTCGATAGTCGAACAGGACGACACCGCATAGAGTCGATAGTCGAACAGGACGACACCGCATAGAGTCGATAGTCGAACAGGACGACACCGCATAGAGTCGATAGGGACAACGACCGGAAGTGGACTCTGGTGCCCGCGTCATGAAACAACAGTTTGTCAGTTGACGAGGCCAGTTGACGAGGCTATGACGAGGCTTGCCAGTTGACGAGGCCAGTTGACGAGGCTATGACGAGGCTTGCCAGTTGACGAGGCTATGGCCATTGATCAGGAAAAGCCCTGATAATCGCTAAGCCTAAGAAGCAATAACTATACCTATACAACAAAACAGTAATGGGGTAAACACTTAAATAAGGCTTTACCTATGTTTATTCAGGTCTGATCTAGAGATGCAATTGTCATACTGCTCAACCTCACGCGGCATACTTCCCATGCTCCAGGTTAAAGGAAGAAGCCTGGGGCTCAGTGCGCCTCGACTTTCTACACAGCTGACTGCATGCCCAGCTCCCAGCCCAAAACAACACCGGTTATCAACAGCAGGAACTTTCAGCCACTTTCTTATGTGATAGTGAGACATTTCGAGCGTAAAATTAGATCGCTTTGTCTCAATCTTACACAGCAGCAGTTTGAAAGCTCAAATCAGATATAGAGAGGCTTCCTCAAAGTTCCGCGGCGCGTCGTGCGTTACTATTTCCTATAACCGCTGGCATAGGGATGCGATGGGGTAAGAGCTGTGGTAAGAGATGTGGTAAGAGTCAGAAGTGGCGCTGCGTGACCCCCCTCCCCTGCCGCGGTGCTGCCATGTGCACAGCGGTGTGCGAGGAGACGCCGTCAGGTCACGGCTGCTACTGAGTTGGGTAACTCATGAGAACCAGGCGTCGTGACATGTTGATATGAAAAGGAAAACACGCCATAGCGTGTACTGCTGCGTGAAGCCGCGCTAACTAACGGCATGGCTGGGGTAGTAAAACAAGTTTGAAAAGGAAGTGGAAAGAAGACACAAAATGCGATGCTTTCAGTTTAACTCCAATGCCTATCACTTTCAAGAGCATATAACATGTTGAAACATGTTAAAGTTTGTGGATGTTTTAATATTATTTCCAAACAAACTTAAAATGTGGATGTCATTCAATGATGGAATATCGAAGCGTTCTAATTATTTTGTGTGCACCAACACTCGCCATTTGTCACCTGTATTATGCGATCAAATTGAATATGGCTAATCATTATGCAAATTTCACTCAATATGGCTCACTGTTCGTCAAACCTTCATCTCGGTCAATAGTCATTGTCGATCACGATACATTAACATAATCACTTACTTAAAATGGTAGAGAGCTGGTTTATGTCATACAAATATATATATATGCGATATGAAATATACGGTAATGAAAACAAGCATGAAAGACGATGTGGAGAATAAAACAATCTATAGGATACCACCGTAGAATATACAGTATATAGGATACCACCGTAGGATATCCAGTATATAGGATACCACCGTAGAATAACCGGGACAATCTATAGGATACCACCGTATAATATCCAGTCTATAGGATACCACTGTAGAATATCCAGTCTATAGGATACCACCGTAGAATATCCAGTCTATAGGATACCACCGTAGAATATCCAGTCTATAGGATACCACCGTAGAATATCCAGTCTATAGGATGCCACCGTAGAATATCCAGGACAATCTATAGGATACCACCGTAGGATATCCAGTCTATAGGATACCACCGTAGAATATCCAGTCTATAGGATACCACCGTAGAATATCCAGGACAATCCATAGGATACCACCGTAGAATATCCAAGACAATATATAGGATACCACCGTAGAATATCCAGTCTATAGGATACCACCGTAGAATATCCAGTCGGTAAGACGGTCTAAATTACTGACGATTATCAACATTGAGTGGTCGACCGTTTAAAGGCGAAACATTTTGTTTAAGTGAGTAATAATGTTGTGTAAGCTGTCCGTGGCAATACATTCTTCCTCGCGTAATGCATTCTCCATCGCAGGATCGTTGGTCATGGTTTTATGGTGCCCGATGAAATACAGATGGAACATGTTCACGCTGATGAATAGCGCACCAGTTGTCCGTGAGCCGTGACGAAAAGAAACAACCGGCGGAGATCACGTACTGCATTGTGACCAGGACATCATTGGCTACGGTCTTCAGCCAGGAAACAAATGTGCTGGTGTATGCAGCTGTTAGAGTTAGTTTCCAGTACCCTCATGCCGAGGATACCAATCAGCGCTGTCCTGAACCAACACACTGACACTGTTGGCCGCCTGAATCCATTTACTCGCCGCGTAGAAATGCGTGGTTTGGTCGGGCTCCGACATCAGTGACATTTGTTACGTTGCCGGGCTGCATAACACAGTCGGAATGGCTCGGGACGGAGAGAACACCGCAAGGCGTGACGATGTGCTGATCTCTCCCGGCCTCCCTCGCCTCCGCCCCCGCCCCGCTCCCGCCCCCGCCCCCGCCCCCGCCCCCGCCCCCGGCCCCGGCCCCGGCCCCGGCCCCGGCCCCGGCCCCGGCCCGCTCCAATCCCACTGCCGCCGCCGCCGCCGCCGCCGCCGCCGCCGCCGCCGCCGCCGCCGCCGCCGCCGCCGCCACCGCCGCCACCGCCGACGCCACCTCCCCCGCTCCCGCCCCCGCTCCCAATCCCGCTGCCGCCGCCCCCGGTTTCTCTCAGGCTCGTGTCTCCAGCGTGTGTCGGTGCTGGCTACTGACAATGACGATCTGATGTCACGGCATTGGGGTAATTTAGCTAATTCAACGACCTAGAGCTTAGAGCCTAGAGCTATTAGAGCTTAACGTAATGTCTAAAGTTGTTGCGCTGTAAGAGGAATGTCTAAAGTTGTTACGCTGTAAGAGGAATGTCTAAAGTTGTTACGCTGTAAGAGGAATGGCTTAACGGGATAACGGGGCGGCTTAACGGGATAACGGGGCGGGATATACCAACGTTTGCTGGTGTTTTTGGACAAGATGAAGGGGAAATATGTCATGTTAGTAATATAAAAAGAAGGATGAATAATAAACATCATGGCAGGCATGCTTATTTTATCTATTTGTAAATCTAAATAGTGAATGCAATTGTCGTCCTTACGACATGCCAAGTTGTATAATTATCAAGATTGAGAACGTGATAACGACGAAGGCTCGGTTCACTTTTTTATCCCAGCTAATCATGATAAAAACATACCTGCCATGTGATTGATTCGTTCCATTTATATATTTATATATTTTGTAATCTCTGTGTCAAAGAGCCAGACCCTTTCCCACCGAGTGCTGTAAAATGTCGCATTCAGCGCTAAGTTTCTCTGATCGCTAGGACTCTAAAGGCGAAGATAGCACAGCACATTTTGCGTCTCGTAGGCAATCGCGTCCCGCGCCTGGGCCGTCTCGCTCGAAAATCTCGACTCGCACGAAAATCGTGCGGAAAGGTCAACTCTCTCGCGTCAACTAGCGTCACCTCTCTCGCATGCGAGATAGATGTCGCCGCGAGATCCGCGATTCAGGAGCGAAATCTCAACACGATTTCGCAGCGGCACTGCGAGATGCGAGACGAGACGCGAGCGAGAAGTGTTCCGTGTATTTCAATGGGAGTTGCGAGACACGATTAGCGTGCGAGAGAGCAGTGTTGCAGCTTTAACACTGAGTGCTGAGGTCGAAGATCCCGTGTTAGGCCTGGCTGAGGTGGCACTAAGTGCTGAGGTCGAGGATCCCATGTTAGGCCTGGCTGAGGTAGTACTGAGTGCTGAGGTCTCGAAGATCCCATGTTAGGCCTGGCTGAGGTGGCACTGGGTGCTGAGGTCGAGGATCCCATGTTAGGCCTGGCTGAGGTAGTACTGAGTGCTGAGGTCGAGGATCCCCATGTTGGTCTGGCTGAGGTGGCACTAAGTGCTGAGGTCTCGAAGATCCCATGTTAGGCCTGGCTGAGGTGGCACTAAGTGCTGAGGTCTCGAAGATCCCGTGTTAGGCCTGGCTGAGGTGGCACTAAGTGCTGAGGTCGAGGATCCCATGTTAGGCCTGGCTGAGGTAGTACTGAGTGCTGAGGTCTCGAAGATCCCATGTTAGGCCTGGCTGAGGTGGCACTGGGTGCTGAGGTCGAGGATCCCATGTTAGGCCTGGCTGAGGTAGTACTGAGTGCTGAGGTCTCGAAGATCCCATGTTAGGCCTGGCTGAGGTGGCACTGGGTGCTGAGGTCGAGGATCCCATGTTAGGCCTGGCTGAGGTGGCACTGAGTGCTGAGGTCGAGGATCCCATGTTAGGCCTGGCTGAGGTGGCACTAAGTGCTGAGGTCGAGGATCCCATGTTAGGCCTGGATGAGGTAGTACTGAGTGCTGAGGTCTCGAAGATCCCATGTTAGGCCTGGCTGAGGTGGCACTGAGTGCTGAGGTCGAGGATCCCATGTTAGGCCTGGCACTCCGACCACTCGGTCCAAATACGGACCCGTGGGTCAGTGCGGACCACCTCGGTGCGGGACCTGGAGAGGCGAAAGGTGTGTGCCCAAATGGTCCCCAAGAACTTGTCGCAGAGGACCAGATGGATCACCGGGTCAACGTTTGTCGTGGCTTGCTGGGAAAGATCGGCCTATATTGGCATTTGACCCACTGGAAGACTGGTGGCAGAGACATCACTGCATCCCCATAAGTCTCGGAGAAAAACTGAATTGCTGAATCAGTTAGGCCCATCTTTAGCTTAACCAGAAATTTCCAATGGGTTATGTGCTCCATGTTTTCACCACCTCTAGTCGCGTTACAAAGCTGTATACGCTCACCGACGGGGGCGGTTACTCGTCCCTTAATTAATGTTTTTTTTTCTCAGAGAACTCGGGAAAATGGCGGAGTGGAACAACACCGTTTGTTGCATTACTGCTCACCCATTTTAGCCGTGTGATGCACTATCAGTCAGTAGTTATTGCAGTTACTGACGTGACTGCCATATCTGATGTGTATCACCATGCACCTCGCAATTGCCTTGATATTGGGTTGTTAGTAACACAGCGATGTGTTGTTTGTTTCAGAGTTGGTGGTGAGCGTTGATGTCGAGATAGACTATACATTTCCCACCACGTCTTCTTCGGGTAAAAGCGCCCTGAATCGAATGTCACGTATGCTCTACGACAAGCAGACGATCTATTCCAGCATGGAGACTGTGTTCACCAGGTAACAGTGTCCGCCAGGATGACAACGAGGCAAAGGTTTCACCAGTGTTATAGTTCCCTGGTTTCACCCAACTCATTATCTAGCTGTTAACACCCACTGTGAACGGCAGACCACTTGGGACCCTAATTTTCGGCGAAAACTTTTGAAGGAACCAACTGGCATGAACGAATTTCTTGCAATGGATATGTCAGACCCTGTGCCGGTTTGTATTATTAAGGTCGATTAACGTCAAACGAAAATTTAAGGCACTTATTATTCACTCGTAATGTTAAAAATCGTACAGGGAATTTAGTATGTGGGTAGAGGCTATCGTGAAGGGTAGAGCTATGCTCTGACGTCAGAGCTTAGCTCCGCCCTGGCTGACCTTGAACCGGCGCTGTCCGACCCGTGACCGGTCGGTTACGAGTGGTGGGCGGAGTCGAGGACGGGACTACATAGCGACCAGGCGTTAGCCTCCATCCGAGCTCGCATTATCTTTAACATTACGAGTGAATGGGAAGTGCCCTAAATTTTCGTTTGACAATAACCAACCTTTAGAATACAAATTAGCGCAGGGCCTGAAACGTCCATTGCGAGAAATTCGCTCATGCCAGTTGATGTATTCAAAAATTATCGCCGAGAAGTAGAGTCCCAAGTGGTCTACCGTTCACAGTAACTCCATTGACTGGCTAATGTAACTCGGGTTACGGACCGAGCCGCTCATTCGCCGCTCCCGGGCGGCTGGAAGCGTTAGGCCGCCATAGGGAAACAGGGCTAAATTCGTAATATAATCATGTTTACAACGTATTCTTCAGGAAATGTGACAAACGTACCCCCATGCCAGATAATACCATTGTGCAGGCATAAGCTAACCAATTCCGGTACTTTGTAACTGTTGCGGATGGTCTGCCTTTTTGTATTATATAAATAGTATAGTTTTTTATGAAATAAATAATAAATAAATTATAAATAAATAAATTATATAAAATTATATAATAGGTCATATTTAACGTCACAAATGTCGGAAAACGCCTCCTCCCTTGATCATTTGTGGTTATTGAATGAACAACGCACAATTTTGGAACAATGTAACCCCCGTCCTGTATAGAAAAATGTACCAGGAATCCAATGCTACAATGCTAACATTCATCTTCCTGTAGCATTGCATGGTTGTCCGCCAAATTGCATTGCATTTGCAAATTATTGCTGGCAACGGCAAATAATTGGCAAATGCTTTCCATTTAGAGGTCACACATCAGATCAGGTCAACTTTGTATAGTCTGATGTGTTACTTTAGCCCTTCTTGATGTTTCAGGCAAATATTTTGCTCAGGGGCCCTTGCAAGGTCACATGAGGTCATCCGAGGTCACCAACACTTTTTGTCAATAACTCTCGACAGAAGGCAGATAGAGAAGTGAAACCGGCACCAATGTATTTTTCTCGTGGAGGAACGTCTCACAACATGCAACATAACCTACTTGGGTCACCACTTGACCTTGACCTGATGTCATTTTTTTAAGTTTACTTAACCTAGTCAACTCGAATATGATTCAAAGCGCCTTGACAAGACGAACACGATGGCGTCACAATCATTGCCTTATCTTTATTAGGTACAAATTTATTTGTGAAAAACAGTTTTGCCAAAAATAGCCTTTTTGACCTTCGATAACCTCTAGAGCCTCAACTGTTGACATGAGCTAAAATATGAAGAAACCTCAGCGATTGTATTGTTCAAGAGCTTTCTATTGTTTTTTCTGTTTGTTCCTGGATGTCATAGTTCCCGAGATATTTGTTTTTGTTTTAAGAGAAGTCCTAAAACTGGAAAATCTGACCTTTGATGACCTCTGGTGACCTCAATATTGACCTAAGCCAAAACATGACCCAAATAGTTTCAAAATAATCTCTGACGAGCTTTCGAACGGTAGGTCGAAAGGTAAAGAAAAGGTCAAGGTAAAGGAAAGGAACAAAACAATGTGGGTAGGTAGGTAATCGCGCCATAGTTCTGTCAGACGAAAACGTACACTCTTATAAAATATTCCACTCATGATCGCCCACGAATCCAAATGATTATTTAATAATTTACTTTTTGCCAGTCCTATATTAAACTGTCATAGACAATAAGCGCAAGGTATTGAAGAATCAATAGTTGTGTACCATATATCAATTCATTTTCCGTGGACATCCGCTAATAACCCAGAAAAAGATTTATGCATGTCATGTGACCTACTGGCCCTCGTTCCATAACGGAGTGCATCATTACCGAGCGGGCGCGAAGCACCCGTGAGGTCTCTCGTCAACTTACTAGACAAATTGACATTTGACCCGGCCCGACCCGGCCCGACCCGGCCATACATACGCGTTTTGGAAGCTAATAACTTTGCAACCACTGCTCCGATTGAGATCGGGTTTTCACCATTGGATAGCACCATCAAATCTATTTCTATTTTGTTATGATGTGTTCTGATGGTGGTAGTACCACAGCGTGTGGCACCCGCAGACGTAGAAATGAACCAAAATCATTCTTGATCAAAAATGGCTTGATTTATCTAAGCATTCGTTTTTGATACGCTGAAGCATGCAGCCGCTCAGGACGTACTCCCTTTTGGCGGATTCGAGAAAGGAGATCATGCACAATTTTGTTTTGTATGTTGGCTGCATGGAGGCCTGACAATTTGTATGGAGGACTAAAAGGACTAAAAGGACTATGTGTTACTACCACGTGTGCTCCCGTACCGTTTCATATTTCAAACCTGTTTTAGCTTTACCAGTGCGCGCCCGCTCGGTCATCGCCCAAAAAGGCGTTTTACTGGTTGTATAATATGCAAAGATCTAGGGAGAAAAAGAACGTATGCAGTCTCGTTAAATTGTATGTTTGGCCGTCTTCTGACGATTTATTACTAAATCATTCAGTCATTTTCATTCATTTTTCTTCATTTTCGTCTTGCCATTGTCGCTACATATCCATTTCAGTATCACATGAATTTTTCCATATTTTCCCTTATATTTATGTATTTATTTATGTATTTATTGACCTCGTAGTAGCCGTTCTCTATACATGATCGAAGCGAAAGGGGCTATTCCTGGCACAGAGTCACACAATGATGGCGTTAAAGTGGGTAAAAGACAAGCATACAGTTAAAGTATAAATTAACCTATGAACATATCAAAGTCTGCGTCACATCAGATCAGCCCATCAGCGGCGATCGTCATCGTCACCAGACGCCAGTCGCCTCTTCAATGTGCGCCTAAACACTGTTATAGGCATGACGGTAAACTCAGGTGGCAGCGAGTTGTACTGGCACGATACACGAATTGCCTTTTCACCGCTGCTGAGCCGCGTATGTTGGGGAGACTCAGCAGGTCGTCTCTGTGGGTGTTACGCACGTGGTTGGGTCGCTCGCGGTTTGTACAGAATTGGACGGCCAGAGACTCAGGCTGCCCAGTGCGACGGACCTTGTGGAGCAGTGTCAGTGTGTGATGGACGACCAAGTCCGGGGAATCCAGCCAGCCCAGGTCCTCTCGCAAGCCAGATATATGATCGAATTTGCGGTTTCCAGAAATGATGCGAGCAGCAAAGTTGAATATACCCATGCCATCGTTTTTTTTACATTCATGACACCACCAGCATCGATAGTCAACATTTGACCGATAGTTTGATCGACTATAATTAACTCGCTCATTCATAATTTGATCTATAGATAATGTAATCTTAGTTTTTTTGTATATCAAGAGTAAATGCTGAATGAATGAATTATGGACGCAGACCGAACCGTACCAGCCCCGACCCAATGTCTCACCACCCCGCCTCAGGCTGTGTCTGGACGGGCGCGCCCCGACCCAATGTCTCACCGTCATTCCTCAGATTGGGTCTGGACGGGCGCCCCCCCCCCCCCCCCCCTCCCGACCCAATGTATCACCTCCCTGACTCAGGTTGGGTCTGGACGGGCGCGCCCCGACCCAAGGTCTCACCGCCATTCCTCAGGTTGGGTCTGGACGGGCGCCCCCCCCCCCTTCCCCGCTCCCGACCCAATGTCTCACCTCCCTGCCTCAGGTTGGGTCTGGACGGGCGCGCCCCGACCCAATGTCTCACCGCCCTTCCTCAGGTTGGGTCTGGACGGGCGCGCCCCGACCCAATGTCTCACCGCCTTGTCTCAGGTTCGGTCTGGACGGGCGCGCCTGCACACTGAGGGCTATTTGCGAGGTCGGTGAGACGCCGGACCACCAGGACGGCCTGGTGGGAGACTTCCTCAACTATCTACTTTCGTGAGTCACTAACAGTCGTCAAGGTTGGATCCAGAAATCCAGAAGGGCAAAGAAGTTGGTTTTGAAAGACAAATCCCAAAGGAGTTTCACATAATTATAAAAACCCAGCGGATTTGGCTTCCATGTGCATTAATAGAGCTGCATGCACTTTAAGGCAAATTTTATCCAGTACCAATTGCCTACATTATCTTTTTGAATCAGGAAATGTGGCGGTTTTTGGGCGATTTAAGTCTCCTTGTGCCCTCTTGGACCCCCAAAATGGTGGCATTTATTGGCGGTACACTAGGGTTCTATACATGTGTTAGCATCGAGTAGCCGTGGGTACACCGAACGTTATCGAGACTGGTTCGGTGACCAATTTAACGTGCTAATTACTGGGACATTCGTCATAGCGCGAGTAACTGGACAGAATTTTTGACACCACATATTTCCGGCTTTATTGAACTGATTTCATACTACAAACAGCACTCGACAGCCCTAGAAATATTATCGTGATAATTACGCTGACTACAGACGATAAGTGGCAATAAAGACCAGGGTAGCTGAAACTTATGTCTTAATTACCGAGCGGACCGAGGTCTTCCGTCAGCTAGGGGGCAAAATCTACGTATGAGCCACCCGGCCGTAGCCATGGGTTTCAGAGGTTTATTTCTTCGCAGCTACACGGTTGATGTGACTGAAAATTTGCACCCACAAATGTTGTCATAACTAATACCGTATTAAATTTCAGAAATTATGCGTTGTCGGGTTAAGAAGCAGCGCGGGCCAACGCACAATCCTGTCTTCCTTATGGTGGTGGTTGAGAAATTGCGACCACGACACACCGGCCTCGTGCTCGGCCGACCCCGGCTGACCCGCCCAGTCACGTGACCGCCTGCGGCCGGCGAAGGACAGCTACCGTGGTTGCTGTCCCTGGCATCTCCTGTTAAAGGAAATAGTTCACCTTCGGGATTTTTTCAGAACACGATTTTATTATATTTTTTAATACAGTTTCTTTTTTTCTTTTTAAAAATGGTCCTACATCGCGCCAATTCAGGACAGAAGGTTGTAAATTATTGATTTTATGGTGTGCGTTATTGGTCTGCGCATGCTCCATGGCAGTGCTGGCACTTTCAGACGGTACAGTACATCATATATGCGCCGTATTCCTTCGCCAAAAAGTCGAATATCTTCGGCTGGAGAGTCTTTTCAGCCAAGAAAAGCTCCAGATAAGGATTTCTCAACACGGGCTACAAAACTGCTATTTCTGTTCAAAACCCATGTTGAAGGTGAACTATTTCCTTTAAACTCACAGCAAGGCCTTCAGTGCCCTGTCTCATTGAGGAATGTCGCTTAACCCTATTTGTAACAGGGGGAGGGCGGATTCCGCCCCCCTCATGTTTTCGCAGATATCTCCAGAACGGCTGAGAGCAGGCCCATGAAATTTTGGGACTTTTCATAGAATTGAATACCGACCGCATTTTGAGTCAAAATTTTGAGTTCTTAACCTGAACAGAGGCGGTTCCAGGGCACAGTTTTGGGTGGGTTCGGAGGCGACATTTGGCGATAGTACGGAAGTGCGATCTTCACGGTTTCTTCCTAACTGCCTCAAGTATGAAGGAGTTACATCGGTTCAAGGTGATTGCAACAAGTGCAAATGAGTTGATGTTAATGAAATATCATAAAAATTGCATGGCAGAGGCGGTTTCAGGGGCTTGAAAAGGGGGGGGGAGGGTTACAGGAAGTATTCAATGCTTGGCGGGAAGCCAATAGAGCAATGTAAGGGGAATTTATAGCTATCAAGATGTAAAAGATAGCTTCTGCTTCCATTATTTGCATAATTTATTACATATAGAGTTTCAGGGGCGTGTCCAGGCACATGAAAAGGGGGGTGACTGGCATGGCGATGACGATATGCCAGCGATAACGGCGCAATAGACGGTTAGCTTATAATTATATATATGCACATATGAGGGCAGAAAGGGAATAAAGCCATTTTTTGCAGAGGGCGCGCTCAGGAATGGAAGAAAGGGAGTCATATTAATGCAAGGAAACTAAGAGGCATGGGCGTACAATGACATAACATACTGCAGTTTTCGGATGAAAAACGCACCACAGGCTACTCTACGAACGATTATAAGATAATAGGCGAGTCCAGGTAGGGTAAAAAGGGGGTAAGCAATGTTAATTGAAGTTGTAAGTGAAATAGTCACTGTTGACTAGTTAGTATCATAATATCGGATAATATACGTATTAAAAGGTATTGCGCCGCCCCAGTTTTGATCCTGGATACGCCTAAGATGAAGTACAACATGCAAAAAGGAACTATCTACGATCAGTAACATGTTTATAGTGCTGGGTAGCAACTTGTCTGCGGTTATTTATTTTTTTTTGCAATTTGACCTCCCTTTTTCACTAACTTGTTACCGCCTATGGCAAAAATATGATTTATAACTGTTTTGTCTATGTCACAATCACATACCATTTCAGTTTATCAAAAAACAACATCAAAAAATGTTTTTTATACGCATTTACTTCACCCCATATTGTGTGACCTGCACACGCCTATGATTTTTGAATTTTCAAACGTCTCCGTCATATATCAATTTCCAATTAAATCTATCGATTCCTACTAGTTGTGTTAAAATCGGTCTATAAACATGAAAGCTATGTTGGATCAAAAATACAACTAAAAATTGTAGTTTTTTGCCCCCCCTGTTGCCCTCCTATCCAAAATGTATATTTGTTTATTATTTAGAAATGTAGATCGTATTGAGGGGAACCAAACACCGTTTCATTTTTGAAAATCGGACGGGTAGATCTCGAGATCTCCGGGGGGCGGAATCCGCCCCCCCCCCCCTGTTACAAATAGGGGTAGCCAGGAGCCTGTTACAATAGGGTTAAGAACCGCCCGCTCAGTTCCTGACCCAATAAGGGCGTTTTACTGGTGACATTATGGTCTTAATGACGTCAATTTTTGCCTTAAAGTCGGAAAATAAGACCAACCAAATAATTATAAGTCAGCATGATTTTTGCGTTCCATAGCCAGCCTCCTCCTCATGATTCAGTCTGCATCAGTTCCTCAGTCAGTCACTGAGTCTCCATTTTCAAGTCAATAACTGGAAGGAAACTGGTTTTTACATCG
>JAXIVJ010017178.1:0-5000 GCA_036785665.1 Chirona hameri
AGCCCTATTTCGGACCTCTGCAGGTCCTTGGCATGCGCCAGCACTCCTTGGCCGTCCTCCTTGGAGCCGTCCACGTGGTTGATTAATAAAGCTAGCTATAACCTCCCATCTGCGGAGGACCGGCGGCCAGGGAGGAGGGGTGAGATGGCGCTGGCCGCAAATGCGCGCATTCAGCGGCGTCACCCGACCATCAACAAAACACACCATACAGCATACGCATACAGCATAACGGATACAACATATTATGGTGCCTGCCTGAGTGCGCCTCCTGCGCGGAAGTCTGAGCTCGCCTCAGCCGTGACCTTGACCCCGGCGGGGAGCTCGCCTCAGCCATGACCTTCACCCTGGCAGGAAAAGAGGGGGGGGGGGGGGCAGGATCGCTCTGGCCGGAATTCGCCCCCACCCACAGATTGGCAGGATTTTTAACATTAGCCCTACAGGGCTGACTCCCCACACCCGTCGAATGGACCTCCAAACCCCGGTCTGCTCCCCACTCACTCACAAGATTGTGAGTGAGTGGGAGCAGTTTTTTCTCCAGTTTTTTTCTGTCTCCCTCCGAGATTCCAAGACCATTTGACATCAAGTCAATAGTTACGGTAGGACAGTTCATTGAATTGGGAATATTACAAAGATCGCTAGATTTTTGTTGTTGTTGGAAATACCTCTTGTCCGAAGCCTGATCAAGTGATATATAGCTTGACCAAGCCAGGTCATATCCGATAATTGACTTGAGCTGAGGCCAAGTGAAGCTGGCCTCAGCTGGAGGTGAAGCTGGGAGCTGGCGGTGAAGTAATCGACAAATTTCACACCCAATTCACACGTCTCAGCGAGCCAATACAATGGTACCCATTTACCCCATTTTACCTATGCCGGGGTATGGTCCTCAACATTAGCGCGTATTTCCTGGTATAAGCTTTCGGCCCGCTGAAATTAACAACGGGAAGCAATGCGGTATCACTTTTTGGCCCTAGGGCATTTTAGCGATACCAGACGTACGCCAGACGTAAAGCAGAAGAAATTGGTTTGGATGCAAAAACAATGAAAAGCTCATACAATCCATGTCAATTATTCATCGGCTTCAACATACCCTCAACAGACATTGTCATCACATTATCATTGGACGTAAACAAAACATATGTTACGATCATAGTAATTAATTAAAATTTAATTTTTTAAAGGATTTAAAGGTAGTACCAGCAGTCAGTTTTTATGAGCCCCTGGAGCGTCAGGGCCCCTTCCCAAGACTGAGGGGCCCTTTTACCACCACCCCAACGCAAAAACTGTTGTTGAGCTGGGGGTAGGGTAAATAATGAAAATGCGTTGTTGAGCGCGGGGTTAAATATGAACATAAAACTACGTTCATCTCAGAATTAAACATGTTTTAAGTAGTGATTTGAAAAAAGACATCCTGAAACGGTTCTTATCTGGCTCAAAATAGACTGTGGGGGCTGTTGCGGCCTCATACGAAGCCTCGGAAAAAATCGGCCTTGAAGGGCCTAGCAGGGATCCCCACAGGACCGGCCAAAGGGCGATCTAAGGCCCGCCCGAGGACGCCAAATGTTTGAACGAGGATCCCTCACGCTGTGACCGAGGCGTCCTTTGCAGGCTGGGTTCAGGGCCCCTTAGGCCAACTGAGGGCCTTTCAGACCCCGACCCGAGAGCACAACTTCTCAGGCCGACTGAGGTCACTCGGGCCCACCAAAGGTCCCTCAGGCCCGATCGAAGGCCCTTTGAGCCGACCGAAGGGAACTCTGACCGACCAAGTCTCAGACCGATCGAAGGCTTTTCTCAGGTCCATCGAAGGGGCTATGCGGAGGGGCCATCGGTCAGTGCCGACCGATGGCCCCTCAGACGGTCAAGGGCAAGCCCCCTCAATCGCCCGACCGAGGGGTCATTCGGACTGTCCAAGGTTCATCTCAGGCCGGCCAAGGTCCATCTCAGGGCAGACTGTGGGCCTTCAGGCAGAACCGAGGGGCCTCTCAAGCCGGCCGAGGGCCATCTCAGGGCCGACCAAGGGCCCCTCAGGCCATCCGAGGGCTATCCTAGGACGACTAAGGGCCCCCTCAGACCGACTGAGTGCTCCTCAGGCCGACTGAGGGCTCCTTGGGCCGACAAAGGCATCAGGGCCCCTTGGGCCTCAGGGCCTCAGGGCCCCTTGGGCCTCAGGGCCCCTTGGGCCTCAGGGGCCCCTTGGGCCTCAGGGTCCTGGGCCTCCTTGGGCCTCAGGGCCCCTCAGCCCCAGGTCGACTCAGGGCCGCCCTCGGGCCGACTGAAAGTCCTTCAAGCCGACTAAGGGCCATCAGGCCGACTAAGGGGCCCCTAAGGCCGACTGAGGGGCACCCTAAAGCCGACGGAAAGGGCTACCTCACGGCCGATTGAGGGGCCCAGTGCCGACTGAGGGCCTACTCAGGCCGACTGAGGGCCTACTCAGGGGCCTACTCAGGCCGACTGAGGACCCTCAGGCCAACTAAGGGCCACCTAAGGCCGACTGAGGGTCCCTTCAGGACCTAACTCAGGCCGACTGAGGTCTATTTCAGGCCGATTAAGGGCCCCTCAGACCGAGCTGAGGGCCCCTTCAGGCCAAATGAGGGCCCCTTCAGGGTGACTGAGGGCCCCCAGGCCGACTGAGGGCCCCAGGCCGACTGAGTGCCTCCTCAGGCCGACTGAGGGAGCTCACTCAGGCCGGCTGAGGGGCCCCTCAGACCGGTCTGAGGGCCCCTCAGACCGGCTGAGGGCCTTCAGACCGGCTGAGGGCCCCCCTCAGACCGACCAGAGGGCCACTTCAGGGCGACCTGAGGGCCCCTTCAGGGGCGACTGAGGGCCTCTCAGGCCCAGGAGTGGCGGGATGGTATTTTCGGATGATGAGTGGGGGGGGGGGGGCGTGAAACCCAGGGGGCCCCTCGGCGAAAGGCCCCCCACACCAAAAACAAATGGCGCGAAATGGTATCTCCACGCATTTATGCCACTATATTTTAGCAGGGCCTCTAAATGGTCGCAAAACAACTTCGGACAGGACCATGTTGAAGTTTCAGGCCTTTCGAGGGCCCCTCAGGCCGACTGAGGGCCTTCTGTTCGGCCTTAGAGGGCACCTCGGGGCCATCGGTCATTTTTTTCAAGTCAAAAAGAAAAAAATCGAACCAACTTCTTGAAAGAGCCCTATCTTACAAATTTATGGGGAGGGGGGGTCATGTTTGCCCCTCCCCCCAACTTCTTGAGTGGAGGGGAGGGGGGGCAGCTGCACCCCGCTGACCCCCTTATCCGCCGCGCTACTGTCTTCAGGCCGAATGAGGGCCCTTCAGGGCGATTTGAGGCCTCCACGGCCGACCGATCGTCACTCAGATCGACAGAAGGTACGTCTGAGGCTAGCCAAGGGCCCCTAAGGCCGCTTAGGGCCCCCTTACACCAAACATACAATGGGCCACTCAGCTGAAGGGGGTAACCGCGGGTGTACCAGGGTACCCCATTGGATACGCCCTTCTGTTACGATATTGTTTTACAATAGGGTTATTTCATACTTTGGGAGATACGAATTCCTTCACTTATTCGTAGTGAAGCTCACATTCTGACAGTGTGTGATTCTGTGGCGTGGGCTTCTTCTAATATTTTCCGGTGATAATACCTGAAATCTTTGAGGAACCTTCTGGAGTTAATTTTTCCCACAAGCCATTTGTTTCTGGTTGTTTCCTCGCTTTTCCAGCCATTGATAAATTCCTCAATGCTTTCCATCAACGTTTGAACTCATAGTATCCCAAAAATTCCGGGGAAAATTCATAAAACATAGATATTGTCATAGAACAAGCTTACCATAAACAAAAAACGGCAAATGTTAAAAATAAATAGCACACTCGGGCGCTATATTTTCCACGGATTCTCGGTCTTGTTGATTTTTCTCCCTCGGCGCGCGTTCGTCCGACCTCGGGTGTAAACAAATACACATTCCGCAGAAAATATGATACCCGCCGTCATGCACTATTTTTCTTTTTGGTTCTATTTTGATTTGACAACAAGTAATTGGAGAACAACTACGCATGACTGCCGGGTCACCCTGAGTTTACCTCGTGGAGGTTCCACGAGGACACAAATGCGAAATAGCATTTGGCACAAAGAACGAATCTTGTTGAAAATTGGGCAGATGTAACCAGTTTCTGTGGGATTAACATGTAACTCTCAGAGCTCAGGACAGAGCGGAGCGGGGGGGGGGGGGCGGACCGGTCAGGCCCTCGGGCTACTCTCGACATTACCGCCTGCGCCGCCCCGGGCCCCACCCCGCCCCGCGCGGCTCTGCCCGGAACCACAGCCACCGCCAGGGATCCAGCGGGGAGCCGCACCAGACACCGTCCGGGACGTGGCACCGTCCCTGACGTGCCACAGCAGTCACTCAGCAGTCAGGACGGGCCACACTACCGACAGCCAGCGGGCAGCCAGCGCCCAGAGGGCGGGACACACCTACCGTTGATTAGTTTCCGGCCGGGAACAGCCAGCGGGCAGCCAGCGGGCAGCCACGGGCAGCCCAGCGGGCAGACCAGCGCCCAGAGGCGGACCACACCTAATCACGACAGCCAGCGGGCAGCCAGCGGGCAACCACGCGGGCAGCCAGCGGGCAGCCAGCGGGCACCAGCGGGGCAGCCAGCGGGCAGCCGGGGCAGCCAGCGGGCAGCCAGCGGGCAGCCAGGGGCAGCGGGCAGCCAGTGGGCAGCCCAGCGGGGCAGACAGCGCCCAGAGGCGGACACACCTACCGACAGCCAGCGTGGCCAGACAGCGGACAGCCAGCGGGCAGCCAGCGGGCAAGCCAGCGGGCCAGCCAGCGGGCAGCCAGCGGGCCGAGAGGCGGACAACAACTTACCGACAGGCCAGCGGGCAGACAGCCGCCCCAGAGGACGGGACCACACCCTACCGACCAGCCATGCGGGGCAGACAGCGGGGCAGAGGCGGACACACCTACCGACCATACAGCGGGGGCAGACTGCGCACCAGAGGGCCCGACAACACTACCAACAGCC
>JAXIVJ010017178.1:10000-26816 GCA_036785665.1 Chirona hameri
TTCAAGAATGGCGCGTACAGCGTTTGGCGCTGAGCTAACAGTAAATTACGGGTCTTCGCTTACAATCAGTCATCACTTTGGAACAATGACCCTGGACCGAAGTCGGACCTGACTTCCGGCCAGTTATGGCCGGAAGTCGGTTCAAAAATTGTCTGAGATAATTTGATTTGACATAGAACATACTGGTCTATGACCACCGATATCAGATAACTATGTTTCCTAAGCAGGACAGACATTGTGTGACATTGACTCACGATCGCCGTAGAAGAGCGGCTAGTCTGTCCGAGGGCCGGCGTGACAGGAGGGCCGGCGTGACAGAAGGGCCGGCGTGACAGAAGAGCCGGCGTGACAGGAGGGCCGGCGTGACAGGAGGGCCAGCGTGACAGGAGGGCCAGCGTGACAGGAGGGCCGGCGTGACAGCCGGGCCGGCGTGACAGGCGGGCCGGTGTGACAGGCGGGCCGGCGTGACAGGCGGGCCGGCGTGACAGACGGGCCGGCGTGACAGACGGGCCGGCGTGACAGGCGGGCCGGCGTGACAGGCGGGCCGGCGTGACAGGCGGGACGGCGTGACAGGAGGGCCGGCGTGACAGGAGGGCCGGTGTGACAGGAGGGCCGGCGTGACAGGCGGGCCGGCGTGACAGGAGGGCCGGCGTGACAGGCGGGCCGGCGTGACAGGCGGGCCGGCGTGACAGGCGGGCCGGCGTGACAGGCGGGCCGGCGTGACAGGAGGGCCGGCGTGACAGGCGGGCCGGCGTGACAGGAGGGCCGGCGTGACATGAGGGCCGGTGTGACAGGCGGGCCGGCGTGACAGAAGGGCCGGCGTGACAGGAGGGCCGGCGTGACAGGCGGGCCGGCGTGACAGGAGGGCCGGCGTGACAGGAGGGCCGGTGTGACAGGAGGGCCGGCGTGACAAGCGGGCCGGCGTGACAGGAGTGCCGGCGTGACAGGCGGGCCGGCGTGACAGGAGGGCCGGCGTGACAGGCGGGCCGGTGTGACAGGCGGGCCGGTGTGACAGGCGGGCCGGCGTGACAGGCGGGCCGGCGTGACAGGCGGGCCGGCGTGACAGGCGGACCGGCGTGACAGGCGGGCCGGCGTGGCAGGAGGGCCGGCGTGACAGGAGGTCCGGTGTGATAGGCGGGCCGGCGTGACAGGAGGTCCGGTGTGATAGGCGGGCCGGCGTGACAGGAGGGCCGGCGTGACAGGCGGGCCGGTGTGACAGGCGGACCGGCGTGACAGGAGGGCCGGTGTGACAGGAGGGCCGGTGTGACAGGCGGACCGGCGTGACAGGCGGGCCGACGTGACAGGCGGGAATTCCGTCCAGCTCCCAGCCGGACGGAAAACGACCAACATTTGTCTGCAGCCTTACCAGTTTGTTAGAATAACAACAAACAGGCGTTCAAGTGATTCGTGCATAGGGAAGCTGATATAGGACCACTGCCTTCTGTGTTATATAGTAATCAGTGATCGCCCCCCCCCCCCCCCCGTGGAACCCCCGATCATTCCACTAGGCACACTTTGAAACAGGGCGAGCGTTCCGGATAGCTCATTTAACTGGTTCCACGCGGTCGTAAATCCCAAATAAAACCGGAACGATTCGTTGTTGCCTGCAGATGGCGTGGGGAACATTGCAGCAATCAGCGCCAAAATGCACCAAAGTCGATCAGCATAGCTCGGTGATGATGATGCCGATGATTGTGGCTGCAGGGCGCGGCAGCAATATAGTTATATGGCGGCCATGACACACAGTTCTCGGAGTCCATTGTATGAGTGAGGGGAGGCCACTAATGTCCGACATGTCACCGGGCAGCAAATTCCCGAAGTCTAATGACCATTCGCACTCGGAATTAGAGATGACGGCATGACTGCTGGGCGAGTCCATTATACCACCGGGGGAGGTTGGCACCTCTCGGAATGGGATGCTGGGCCGCGACAATAATCGAAGCGATCGCTGTGTGATGCGCTTAGCCTCGGTGCGCACCATTTGAAACATATAGTTTATTCTCGTTACGGCGCGGTCGTCAGGCAGAAGTGCATTTGATCTCCGTTTACATGTTGTCAGATCGGTAGGCTTATATTCGGCGTCTGTATTATATTTATACTGCTTTGTTTATACTTGAAAACAGGAGAACGACCAAAATAGCAAGTGTAGACAATTATTCCCCGAATATTTCGATAATGCGTATTTATTTCGATCGCATACGTAATATTAAAAGGTAAGGCCGTTGAATTTTAAATACATAGTTGCAGGTTGTCTCAGTGGAGGTACGTGATCGGCAATACACCATGGTAAGGGGATTTTCCGGTTTTCATTCGGTACATACGTAATTTTCCACCCAAAGATTCCACGAAACGAGCACGGAGCAAGTCAGTTCAGTTGACACGTGCGACAACTGTGTTTAGAAAGCAGAAAACGCGTTTTATATTTCAACCTCGGTTTTCTATTACCTGTCGAGGCGCGTCAATAGATTACTAGCAATTTTGAAGGACATGTATTTTTCACGCACTACACTTAAAGGAAATAGTTCACCTTCAACATTAGTTTTAAACTGAGATAGCAGTTTTGTAGCCCGTGTTGGGAAACCACTATCTGCAAGTTTTCTTGACTGAAAAGACTCTCCAGCCGAATATATTTGAGTTTTTGGCGAAGGAATGCGGTGCTGGCCAAAGAATGTTGTACTGGTTCTAGCCCGGGCAGAGGCTATACCATCAGCCAATCAGCTTGCAGCTGGTGCTAGCAAGCGATCGCCGGCCGCCGGTTGGCACATCTCCAATGCGAGTCTATCTTTACGCGACTACTTTCGAATCTGATTGGCTGAACCATTGTTTACATTCGCGTGACGTCAGGACTCTTACTCAGAGAGTATGCATATAGTTTTGATAAACAATACAAATTTACGGCCTTCTGTCCTGAATCGGCGCGATACAAGGCCATTTTTGACAATATACAAATAAATTGTATTACAAAATATAATCAAATCGTGTTGGGTAAATTTTTTCCAAGGTGAACTATTTCCTTTAAAGGGAATAGTTCACCTTTAACATGGGGTTTTGGACTGAGATAGCAGATTTGTAGAGCAGATCTAAAAATGGTTTGTGGTGAAAGAATTACCTCTCTACGTTAAGTAATTTCGACACAGGACTAGTGGGCCCGATTTCAATCCCGCTGTTCCGGGCCACGATCGGGGAATGAACGCTCGCCGCCGCGCCGCCGGAGGCAGATACACTCTCTGGCACGTAGTCTCTGGTCACGACGCCTCGTTAATATCCGCTCAGCCGCCCGGGCGGCCCCTTGTCAGAGACTGTACTTGGCGTCAGGCGGAGCGGGGCGGAGCCAGAACGCCAGCTGCTATCGTGCGATTTCTCGTGAAATAGAAAGAGAAACTTACTTCTTTCTCCACATATATCCATCAGTTGTCCAAACCAAAGTCACATTCATAGGTTTGAGCTCAAGATGCACCTAATGGTTGAACTTCAAGACAACTTTCAAGGTGACCTATTCCCTTTAACACACCACCATGCACACTGCACAGTACACACGATATCGTACATGACAGGGTACGTTGGGAGACTGTGACGTCACTGTGACGTCACATCCAAGTGAATTCGACCAATCAAATTAATAGATGCGAATGATCGCCATACTTCGGGAATTTGCCACCGGGCAGTGCCACGCATTCCCAGATGGCGGCCATGACACACAGTTCTCGGAGTCCATTGTATGAGTGAGGGGAGGACACTAATGTCCGACATGTCACCGGGCAGTGCCACGCATTCCCAGATGGCGGCCATGACACACAGTTCTCGGAGTCCATTGTATGAGTGGGACACTAATGTCCGACATGTCACCGGGCAGTGCCACGCATTCCCAGATGACGGCCATGACACACAGTTCTCGGAGTCCATTGTATGAGTGAGGGGAGGACACTAATGTCCGACATGTCACCGGGCAGTGCCACGCATTCCCAGATGGCGGCCATGACACACAGTTCTCGGAGTCCATTGTATGAGTGAGGGGAGGACACTAATGTCCGACATGTCACCGGGCAGTGCCACGCATTCCCAGATGGCGGCCATGACACACAGTTCTCGGAGTCCATTGTATGAGTGAGGGGAGGACACTAATGTCCGACATGTCACCGGGCAGTGCCACGCATTCCCAGATGGCGGCCATGACACACAGTTCTCGGAGTCCATTGTATGAGTGAGGGGAGGCCACTAATGTCCGACATGTCACCGGGCAGTGCCACGCATTCCCAGATGGCGGCCATGACACACAGTTCTCGGAGTCCATTGTATGAGTGAGGGGAGGCCACTAATGTCCGACATGTCACCGGGCAGTGCCACGCATTCCCAGTTCAAAAGAATAAAGTCGCACCGCATGGTGCAGCATGTGGAGGCCACGGCAGGCTTTGTGAACAGGAAACACGGTCGATAGTCAGCCATTGCACATTGCCCGACACCAGGATTGCAATATACCTAAGTGTGCGGCACTGTTCTATGTTTCATAAACGACGTACAGAGCGCCGTGATCGGCTCGGCTCATCGTATGCCCATTCTCTAGTAGCCTTGCGTATAACGGCAATCACTCACAACGTCCAACGAAACTGCTGAGACCTTATATCGGTCCATGTTATACCAAGTCATACCAGTAAAACGCCATTATTGGATCGGCAACCGAGCGGGCTGTTCTGATGTATTATTCCCCAATGTGATGTGAAAGAGCAAGTGCTCTTTGAAGGCACCCGTTGTAAAGCATGGCGTACGAACAACGCTGTTGCTGTAACGAATTGCTGCCAGTGCAGTCGGTATGCTATTTGCCGCGTCAATTTTAACTTAAAACAACATTGTACCTCAGAACTTATGAAGTAGGACAAGTGCACCTATGAACCTTCCTATTACTACCTATGAAGTAGAACATTGCTTAACCCGCGCCCGCTGAGGGGGGGGGGGAATTTAGCCCCACCCGGATTTTCTCAATAACTTGAAAACCATGATATATATCGACATGAAACTTTCAGTACCTTATGTGGCATCAATTCTACGTCTTCTCGCGAGATTGCAATGAAATTGACGTAGTACTTTGGGAGATAATGACGTTTTAATGACGTCATGTCATGCCATTTTTGGTGGAAAAACGATACATATTCGACAAATCGTAGAAAATGAAGTTGTGATGCAAATTGCAAATACAAAAAGTCAAAAGGAAGTAAATTACAATCTCTTCAGAATGGCTATCACAGATTTCAGAAATTTTGATTTTTTGCCCCCCCCCAAAAAAAAATCGGACAAATTAACACATTCATTTCTTGGAAGATGTAAAAAAACAAAAACGGAATATATATTGGAGAACCAGGCATAGACGATACCGACCTGGTCTGGTGACCTGACCTGAGATGACCCGAAGTCAAGAATTTCACACAATGTGAGTAATTTATGCCCCAACAGCTGTGCTAAATTTGGCGGCGCGCAGCGTCGCCGTTTTTTCGCTATCCTCGAAAAACCGTAGGGGGGGGGGGGGTCTAAACACCGGGACGGCGCGGGTTAAAGGGAGTGTGTCTACTATTTTGGATTGCCCAAAACAATATTTGTATTACGATAAATAGTTGTTAGTTAGATGGTTGGATACGATGAAATTAACATCTGGATTCTGGAGCCCCTTTAGTTGAATTTTCACTTATATTGTTTTGCTCACTTTCGTTTCAATATCGATAAAAGCGATCCCCACTACGGTTAAGGTAATCAGAGGGAATACGATCCTACGTGAACGGCGCACCCAGGGCTGGCAAATTTAAGCCAGGACCTGGTTTAAACCGGCTGGCATAAATACATTTAAGCCACCCTGGTTTAAACCAATGCACACCAAATAATAAAAGCCACTTACGTTAACTTCCCGTAAAATAAAATACCATTTTACATGATCACATTGGGTAGGTGGTCCCACCCAGCGCAGCACCACTTCCACCCTCATGTCTCCGATTTCGACACAAATTGGCACCGGGAACCATCTGGTACGTGGAAGTCGCCTGGCGCGCAATTTCAGGTCTGTGTGACCTACAGGTCACAAGATATAGCCCGAGGCATTTTCAGGACTTGACGCGACATTTACATTTTTTTTTAGTGCCATAGCTCCAAGTCCAGTGCCAACAAAAATGCACAATCATTTATCAAGTTATATATTTTTAAGATCACGATGATTCGTACAACACAAATATAAAGAGAAAATTGACCTAGGTCAACTTGTAAAAAAGTGACACCGTGACCTAGGTCAATGGTTTAATGAGATGTGATATAGCCCCTGTAGCTCAGTTGGGAGAGCGCTGGGCTTCTGACCTCACCCGGTAGTGGCAGCCCGGGCTCGAGTCGCTTCGGCGCTCGCTATTTGCCCCCAACTGGGATGGCCTGTGGCCGGTGGCAGCGGTCGCACTCAAGGTCAGGTGACGTCAGAGGGCGGGGCGGACCGTGTCCAGGTATGTCGGGCACGTACAACTTTCGCTTCTAAATTCTGCCGGACGCCAGGAATTGCTTGATCGGGTGGTGGAGTCAGGGCCTGCGCAACAAGCTATGCTTTGCGCGGGGCTTGACCTCGGAAATCCATCCATTCAAAAACATTCGGACTAAATTTATTTGTTAAAAATGGTCACCGTGACCTAGGTCAATGGTCACCGTCTCACTCTTGTGCCATTTCCGTTCACCAACTTGTATTCCGCCTACCTGTAGTCCATTACTTGCATTCAAAGATCTCAATCTTCAAAGTTCAAATCATCATCAGAATATTGCTTGCTTTACAACCGCCAATAATTTATCTGGAAATAAATCATCTTTACAAATCTTAAAAATACAATTCAAGGAAATTGTGTTCTGGTCATCAGACTTGAGTGGTGAGGCAGTCACGATATTGGTTGGTGAGGCAGTCACACAGTCACGAGTTACGATCACGAGTCACACAGTCACCAGTTACGATCACGAGTCACACAGTCACGAGTTTAGATTGGTTGGCGAGACAGTCACGCAGTCACGAGTTACGTTAGGCTGGGATAAATACGGGTTTGTTTTGTTGTGAATGTTCATTGTTGATGCAAACAAAGGTTTACCTATAGCCTGTTTTTTTTAACGACGAATTTGACTAAAAGGTCTTGTTCTAAAATGTCACGAGATGTAGTTGGTACTATGTAGGGGAATTCCAGACAACAAACGCAATTTTGAATATCATGACATCTTTCAATGCCCTGCGCTGCAAATAAAGCGTGCAAATAGGTTTGGTGCTCTTTGAGTCAAGTTCGTAGTTAAATGGAACAGACTATAGCATCGGCGTAGAAATCAGTGGAATGCATCTACTTTAATTACATGTGTTGATCGTCAACGAAATATTCTGAGCTCAGTGAGTCTTAAATTGATGCTGAATTTAAGCCGGCTTGTATTCATTTAAGCCGGTTTAAATTAATAAAAGCCACTGGCTGGCATACATTCAAATTAAGCCGTTTTTTCCAACCCTGGACGCACCTAAGACAAAATACAACCCGATCAGCCCACCCATTCAATAAATGTGCGAATTGCCCTTGTTTTGTTTTGGGATTGGTGGTCGCAGTATTTTTACTGGCATGACATCAGTCAGGATTGCCACACCACTGGTATTCATCAAACAGAACAACGATAACGAACAATGAAGACGATGTAAACAAACGGTCGCCAATAAAAATGGCCGCCAAGGCTGTGTCCGCCTGCTGCTAACAGCGCACACGAACAGTTTGGTCGAAATGCTATTGGCCGGTGCTGACAATATGCCATTAGTTTAATCGATAGTTTCAATACTTCTTAGTAGTGGTAAGCTCTCTGGGGTCTACCAGATAACTTTTTGCTACCAGTGAGTTTGTGGGGTCTTTGGAATATCTAGTAAGTAGTGTGAATCGGGAGGAATGAAAGGCATGGCTCGATTAATACAATTGTGTTCTATAAACCTGTGTCAAAAAACCCAAATAAGCGATGTCATTAGACACACTCCCTTTAACTGAAAGCAAAGCTTTAAGTGCTCTTTCACATCCGGAAAGAACGCCTAAGAATCGCCCGCTCGGTTCCCGACCCAACACAGGCGTGTTACTGATATGGTAAAGTAGGACGTTAAACAAGCTCATCCTTAAAGCCAGGGGCTCCGCCATGGGGGACGGGGTCCCCCATTTTTTTTTTAGCCAGGAGGGATTATCCCGCATTTTTTCCCCTGACGAACAAGTTTGCTAGAAATCAATGTTTAATTGTACTCATTATGTTTATCCCTACCCCCGCTCAACATATTTCGCTGACGGCGACTACCTGCTTACCTTAGCTCTCGTCCCCCTCGATTTCAAAGACGTTGCTGAGCCACTGTTTAATGCTAAGACTGCATCTGCATCCTAACCAAACTGCATTCTAACCAAACTGCATCCTAACCAAACTGCATCCTAACCAAACTGCATCCTAACCAAACTGCATCCTAACCAAACTGCATACTAACCAAACTGCATCTTAACCAAACTGCATCCTAACCAAACTGCATCCTAACCAAACTGCATCCTAACCAAACTGCATCCTAACCAAACTGCATCCTAACCAAACTGCATCCTAACCAAACCCGAGGGAATGGTGTGACAAAACTAGCCAAACCGCTGTTCATTTGCAGTGAAATGATTGGTATTGAGAAATATCCAACACAGAATGAGCTGCCACTGACACTTTGAACTATGTTTACACTGGTATGGCAAGGTGAAGAGAGTGTCAGAAGGGATATGTCAGCAACCAGTGCGGTTGATTTGTGTTTGAGAAGCGCGGCCGGCTCGTCAGCCCCGCCCTGCCGGCGGCTGTGTCGCTGCAGTAGGCGAGCCTGTTATCGGCGTCGCCCCCATAACAGCGCCGAAACATTCAGCCGACGCCACCCTGTTCACATGTTTCAGCCGACGCCATCCTGTTCACAATGAGGGGAGGCAGAGGTACAGCGTGGGCGGCTGCAGCGACGCCATCCTGTTCACAATGAGGGGAGGCAGAGGTACAGCGGCGCAATCGAACGGTGCATGTCCGACGCCATCCTGTTCACAATGAGGGGAGGCAGAGGTACAGCGGCGCAATCGAACGGTGCATGTCCGACGCCATCCTGTTCACAATGAGGGGAGGCAGAGGTACGGCGGCGCAATCGAACGGTGCATGACCGACGCCATCATGTTCACAATGAGGGGAGGCAGAGGCACGGCGGCGCAATCGAACGGTGCATGACCGACGCCATCCTGTTCACAATGAGGGGAGGCAGAGGTACGGCGGCGCAATCGAACGGTGCATGACCGACGCCATCATGTTCACAATGAGGGGAGGCAGAGGCACGGCGGCGCAATCGAACGGTGCATGACCGACGCCATCCTGTTCACAATGAGGGGAGGCAGAGGTACGGCGGCGCAATCGAACGGTGCACGACCGACGCCATCCTGTTCACAATGAGGGGAGGCAGAGGTACGGCGGCGCAATCGAACGGTGCATGACCGACGCCATCCTGTTTACAATGAGGGGAGGCAGAGGTACAGCGGCGCAATCGAATGGTGCATGTCCGACGCCATCCTGTTCACAATGAGGGGAGGCAGAGGTACGGTGGCGCAATCGAACGGTGCATGACCGACGCCATCCTGTTCACAATGAGGGGAGGCAGAGGTACAGCGGCGCAATCGAACGGTGCATGACCGACGCCATCCTGTTCACAATGAGGGGAGGCAGAGGTACAGCGGCGCAATCGAACGGTGCATGACCGACGCCATCCTGTTCACAATGAGGGGAGGCAGAGGTACAGCGGCGCAATCGAACGGTGCATGACCGACGCCATCCTGTTCACAATGAGGGGAGGCAGAGGTACAGAGGCGCAATCGAACGGTGCATGACTGACGCCATCCTGTTCACAATGAGGGGAGGCAGAGGTACAGCGGCGCAATCGAACGGTGCATGACCGACGCCATCCTGTTCACAATGAGGGGAGGCAGAGGTACAGCGGCGCAATCGAACGGTGCATGACCGACGCCATCCTGTTCACAATGAGGGGAGGCAGAGGTACAGCGGCGCAATCGAACGGTGCATGACCGACGCCATCCTGTTCACAATGAGGGGAGGCAGAGGTACAGCGGCGCAATCGAACGGTGCATGACCGACGCCATCCTGTTCACAATGAGGGGAGGCAGAGGTACAGCGGCGCAATCGAACGGTGCATGACCGACGCCATCCTGTTCACAATGAGGGGAGGCAGAGGTACAGCGGCGCAATCGAACGGTGCATGACCGACGCCATCCTGTTCACAATGAGGGGAGGCAGAGGTACAGCGGCGCAATCGAACGGTGCATGACCGACGCCATCCTGTTCACAATGAGGGGAGGCAGAGGTACAGCGGCGCAATCGAACGGTGCATGACCGACGCCATCCTGTTCACAATGAGGGGAGGCAGAGGTACAGCGGCGCAATCGAACGGTGCATGACCGACGCCATCCTGTTCACAATGAGGGGAGGCAGAGGTACAGCGGCGCAATCGAACGGTGCATGACCGACGCCATCCTGTTCACAATGAGGGGAGGCAGAGGTACAGCGGCGCAATCGAACGGCGCATGACCGACGCCATCCTGTTCACAATGAGGGGAGGCAGAGGTACAGCGGCGCAATCGAACGGTGCATGACCGACGCCATCCTGTTCACAATGAGGGGAGGCAGAGGTACAGCGGCGCAATCGAACGGTGCATGACATTGCCGGCTATCAAAGGAAAACGGTAGCGCTACGGACAATCCTAAAACGCTGTTAACCCTATTACTGTCGGGATAAAACAAATACGAATCTGTCAGGGGGGGGGGGGCTATTCGGCCCCTTCGCATCTCGGAAACCGCTGGACCGATTCTCTCTGGGAAAGCGGCATTCGATTCCATGGAGCATGAACTACATTGCTGTATTCATAAATATGCAAAACATTGTCATGGGCGGATACAGGTAGCAACAAAATGGGGAAACATGCATTTTAGATTCTTACCCTGGGACGTTGTTTGAACGCAATTTTGTCATGTTGTTGGATTTCGCCACCTAATTGTATGCTCTAACATACAATCCTTTTTAAAGTTTGGGAAAATGAACCCAATGGCCCTCAGGCAATTCCAAAAGGGGTATCTAAAGATGTATCTAAAGATGTCACACTATAATATTTTTTCCCGCTTTGATGTCTGTTCTAGATGCTTATAATTATATGTGTATGCATGATAATGTGAATTATGGCAGTTTTTTTAATTTGTGCAGTGGTGTGCTCAGGAGGGGAAGGAGAGGGGAATTGCGCTTTGTCTTCTGTCATCTTTATCTTTGCTTTTGTTTATTTATTTATCTTTGCTTATGATATATTTTGCTATGTAGTGTCACACCATGGGTCCACAATTCCCCCCAATTTGATCCCTGAGACCGCCTATGCCCCACAATACAATTGTTATCCATGCAGATGATATTGCATAAAATTACCCACTGCAAAATAACGTTCAGGGGCATTTAACACAATGCGTGTGAACAGAGTCAAACACATGCCCCCACAATCCGTCTCTGGAGTCGACCCTGTGACCCCCAAACAAAAATGAAACGTGTGCAAGGCATTGCTAAAACAGGTCACCAAGCTTCAAGTTGATATCTTTTTCTATGTAGTTACACGTCGTGGTTCCACAACTCCCCCCTAATTTCATCCCTGGAGCCGCCCATAACATTGGACCAGGCGCTTGCATCCCACCCCTCAAACCGCCTATGCCACAACATACAATTGTGATCCATGCAGATGATATTACACGAGATAGTCCACCGCGAAATAACGTTTTGAGTTACTAAACACCATGTGTATACACTTGCCCCAAAAAACCGTTCCTGGAGTCGCCTGTGTGAACCCCCCTCCCCCCAAAAAAAAACACACACAAGGTGTGCAAAGAACAGCTAAGAAGGTGCACCGAGTTCAAAATTCTTATCTTTCAGATTTCGACGAAATACCAGTGACCCAAAATGCCTCCAAAAATACGTCCCTGAAGGTGCCCATGCTCAATCCAAAAAATAAGAAGAAAAAACGTTTAACATGTCTACAAAAAGCAGTAAGGCAAGGTGTGAAAGAAGCCATAGGCTCGTACATAACGGTTAGAGAATGGGAACTGATTCCCTTTGAAAGCCGAGTTCCCTTTGAACGCTGAAAACCCAAACATGCCCCCCAAAAACACGCCTATAGCCGCCCCTGGTGAGCTCAAAATTGAGAAAAAAATCCAGAATGTGCCCAATGAATATTTATAAAAAGTCAAAAGCTTGATGGCCGTATCTGTACTCGTTTGGGGACAGGAGCGGAAAAGCCTAAGGGGAGCGGGTCGTTTTAGCCCCCCCCCCCCCCCCCCCCCCAACACTAATCGGGTTAAGAGTGAACGGGAGGTAGAGAACTACGAAGCCAATCGCTAACAAGCCAATTTCGGCCCAACAGCATACGACATCAGCAGCTGCGTTGCTGCTTGCTGCTGCTTGCAGCTGCGACAACAGCTCAACTCGAAACCATCGCAACCAATACAGCCGGTGAGTAATTCGTGTCCTTTTTAACTCAAAGCAAAGTTCCGAAGCGCTCTTTCACATTGGGAAAGCACGCCTAACAAACGTCCCTCGGTTCCTGTCCCAAGAAGGGCGTTTTACTGGTTGCCTCCTCAAGGAGACAACCAGTAAAACGCCCTTCTGCTGCTTGTCATCTCAAGGAGACAACCATCATCTTTCGGGGACGAAATCGGCCACTGTATATATCTGATGTAATATCCCGGGTCGCATCCGAATCGCGTCTCAAAAAAGAAGCTGCCAACACAATTCGATGATGCGCTGATGCATCTGTAGCTGCATCCTGTGACCACCAACCATTTGCCAGTGCAACGTCATGACCTTTACAGTCACACCGGCACTCACCTTGAAAAACCTCTCCTTGCTGACTTTGCCATCGGGGATCTCGTCATCAAAGAGCGGGTCGACCGAATCGAAGCTGATCCGTTTGGCCGGTGTGCCGAGGGTCTCGTAGGCGCGGGTGATACATGTGAAGTAGTCGTCCTCCTCGCGGATCTCTTCGCCGGCACCGCGGCGCTTGTCCGGGTGGTGCTTCAACACCTTCTGGCGGTCTGACGGTTGCAGCGGCGGCCAGCGATCAGTCGACACGCACAGCCAACAAACACTGACACCACCAACAGCTCAGCCAACAAACACTGACACCACCAACAGCTCAGCCAACAAACACTGATACCACCAACAGCTCAGTCAACAAACACTGACACCACCAACAGCTCAGCCAACAAACACTGACACCACCAACAGCTCATCCAACAAACACTGACACCACCAACAGCTGCAGCGGCGGCCAGCGATCAGTCGACACGCACAGCCAACACACACTGACACCCCCAACATCTGCAGCCAACAAACACTGACACCACCAACAGCAGCAGCCAACAAACACTGACACCCCCAACAGCTGCAGCCAACAAACACTGACACCACCAACAGCAGCAGCCAACAAACACTGACACCACCAACAGCTGCAGCCAACAGACACTGACACCACCAACAGCTCAGCCAACAAACACTGACACCACCAACAGCTCAGCCAACAAACACTGACACCACCAACAGCTGCAGCGGCCCACTTCGAATCGCAATGTAAGCGAGATTTAACCCGCGCCCTGCTGGGTGGGGGTGGGGAGTTGAACAACCCACCCCCTGAGGTTTTTCGGTGACGGCCGGAAAACAGCGGCGCGGAGCCTGCCGTTTTTGCACCCACCTTATTCCCCACCCTTAGCGCAACTTTTCTGAAATATTTGGCCCCAGGTCATTTTAGGTCAGGTCACCAGGTCAGGTCAAGTGGTCCCACCCCAACAAGTTTGCAGTCGTGCTACAGACAGTGTTTGACAGAGCGATTTGAACCTTGCGGGGTTTCATAAGCTCATAAGCACCTACAATTCGTATATCTCGGATTTTTCTTGTAATATATCGGTGACCTAAGGTCGGGTCAATTTCGTGACCTTCTCATTATAAGTCAATGGGGAAATCTACATATCCTTCCAACTCTGAGAACACTCGTCAGATCAGTCAAATTCCTTCTAGATCATGTTATCCTAGGCCATTCTTGATGACCCAGGTGCGCAATTTTTGCTCAGTGATCCATACGGTCAGCCGAGGTCACCAACACTTATCAATAACTCTCGACAGCAAGAAGATATATATATGTGAAACCGACACCGCTGTGTTTGTCTCGTCGAGATACGTCTCCCAATATGCAACATGACCTACTTAGGCCACCACCTGACCTTGACCAGTGCACAGTGGTGCCTTTTGCCGATTCGCAGGAATTAATTAATGACGGCCACGCCGTCAACCGCAGTGCAACCAGCTGAGGCACATCAGCCGAACCAGCTGCAGCATATCGGAAGAGGAATCAATTGCCCACATTTTGACAGCAAACACAGTTTAAGGTCAGGTCAGGTCACAGAGTAATTACGTCATAATGCCAGGTCTGCACGGTAGTCTGAGCGCCGTAAGGTGTGTTCGCGCTGCAGCGTTATATTTGCGTCAGTTTGGACTCAGGATGGTCATGATGGTCAGATTCGGCTGTTGATAGCCAGTCATGAGAATCATCAGGTCACCGACCAAGGTCATGTCAGGTCACTGAGGAGCCATTTGATGTTGCTTAACGTTTTGTTTTGTTCGACGATTTGTATGGTCCTGACGTGCCGTAATTAACATATGAGGCCTAAACAACATTCGAAGACATTGGGATTGTCATCAAAAGACGGCCCTTTCAAATTTCCCGATTTTTTCCTTTCCAATTTGCGAAATTTCCCAATGTCAAATTTCCAGCAAATTGGCTGTAGCAAGCAAAGGGGCGAGTAGGGGCGCGGTTTCCGGGTTGGGACAACATCAGAACATTCTGGCGACTACGCTGGTATGTGTCGAAGCGGCACTCGCCGTCAAACTTTATATAAACTTACATTCACATGTTAGGGTTGGTCCTCATTTTAAAAGCAGAACTCAATGTATGCAAGACTCAGGGATTTTGCTTGGTTCGTTAAGATTTGCAATTCAATGAAATAAAAAGAAAAGTGAAAAAAACTGTTTTGTTAAAATTAGTCAAGGAAAATGAACGTCCAACCAGCCAAATGTTGTGCATGTATTTCGCCTGAAACGGGCGATTTGGCGCTTCCGTCCACAAACTTCAGTTTCGGTCGCGTTTGTCATATGCTAGCAAAGATTAAAGGGGGAAACCAATGCCAGATTCGAAAAATTCAGAGAATTTCGGTTCCGGGCAGTGCAGTTTGAAGGGAAAATGGGAACCTGCATTTATTTTAATCCGGCAGGATGCAGCGCGTCATGCACAGTGCTGTGGTCAAATTCAAAAAAAAAAAAAAATATGGTTCGAAAGCACTTTGACAACACAAACACGATATTGTAAACATTGCCCTACCATTATTAAATAAAAAAGTTATTGGCGAAAAACTTGTTGACCAAAACAGTCAACGTGACCTTTGATGCCCTCTGGAACCTAAGCTATTGACCCGAGGTGAAATTTGAGGACATAGCATTGCATTTTTTCAAGAGCTTTCGATTGTTCCTTTCGTTTGTTTCTAGCTATCATAGTTCCCGAAATATTTGGGGGTTCTGGAGCAAAGTCCTAAATCGGAAAAGTTGACCTTTGATGACCTCTGGTGATTTCAATATTGACCTGAGCCACGAAATGACTGAAATAGTTTCGACATGATCTTTGAGGAGCCATCGAACGGTATCTTTGGATTTCGCCTAATTCACACATGAGGCGAATTCGAGGGGTGTTCGAACCCCCCCCCCCCCCCCCCCCCCAGGGCGTGACAAACTCGAGGTCCAGCGCGGCGCGGGTTAAAATGAGCTCTACTCCGTTTAATGAGACCACTAAGGTGCGTGATGCATACCAATAGCGTGTACAAGGGAATAGTTCACTTTTGCATCAGTTTTGAACTGAGAAAGCAGAATTATGGGGCACACAATAAAAATATTATGGTGAAGGAATGTCTTCGCTACGCTGAGTAATTTTGACTTTCCGATACACTGTCTGACACGGAGCCCATCACTTGGCGCCGTGCAAATACGCGATCGTTCTGCTCAGCCGCCCGTACGGCGCGACAACAGCCTTGTCAGAGACTGTAGTAGGCGGAGCCAGCCGTAAGACACCACTGGTATTGTTTGAAGTCACGCGTCATGCAAAATATAAACTTGCTCATTTCTCCACGGATATCCATCTATCGTCCTAACCAAGCACAAATTGGTATTTACTACTAAATTTCAATCCATCTGTCCCGGGTGAACTATATTCCCGGGTTAGGCGGTACCGTACATGCTTTCTTGATGTCCTCCTCCGTCGCCTTATGCCTCAGCTTCATCAGACCGAGAACTTTGTAGTGGTCCTGCTTCTGTAACAAGACACACACACACACACACGGCTAGGTCATTTTCCCACAGCACATAACTCTCGCCAGTACAGCGTCCAAAACCTACGTGACCGTGCAGGAGGGGGGTTGGTACAACGCCCCTGGCGCTTCGCCCGTAATTGAGCTAGAGCCGCGATTTAAAAACGAGCGTGTTGCCTGTTACGAGGGATGCTATTGTTACCCAATTATAAGGTCATGGATTATCTAATACCCTAAGACCAGATCAATTTCTTCTTGGATATTATCCAAATCGTGCATGCCCGTCGTGATGTATTTTATTTTACTTATCCACACATCAACAACGGGCGACACACCTTCTGACAGGTGAAGTTATCAGGTCAAATAA
>JAXIVJ010017179.1:2500-26814 GCA_036785665.1 Chirona hameri
GTAGGTGATGGGTCCGTTCACCACGCTCTGGATGCTGGCCTCGCCGAAACAGGGCAGCAACGCCATGGCCGCCTCAAGGTTCGGCTCGATCCGGTCCAGGTCAGGCGGGAACAGCTCCCGTCCAAACCCTGGTGGCGACAGGGGAATCAGTAGTCAGAACCCTGGCGGCGAGCAAGAGAATCAGTAGTCCGAACCCTGTCCTACCAGGAATTGCGTGTGGATAGCATGTGTGCCCACTGTGGCTGAATGAGGCCCTCATGCGGCCGGAGTGGGCCCACGTGCTATTCGCACGCAATTTCTGGTAGGGTGGCGGCGAGCAGGGAATCAGTAGTCAGAACCCTGGCGGCGAGCAGGGGAATCAGTAGTCAGAACCCTGGCGGCCGAAAGGAGAATCAGTAGTTCGGTACCTGGCGGATACGTAGAGTACTGTCAATGTCTGACGACGATTACTTGAGTTTGCCGAATGGTTTTCCCTGGCCGGACACCGTCCTGGGCCCAATCGTCCGAGAAAGTCGTCCAATTCCGGTTACCTGGCCGGTCCTGGTTACCTAACTATTCGGTCCTGGTTACCTGGCTGGTTGGTACCGTCCGGTCCTGGTTACCTGGCCGGTCCTGGTTACCTAACTATTCGGTCCTGGTAACCTAACTATTCGGTCCTGGTTACCTGGCTGGTTGGTTACTGGCTGGTTGGTACCGTCCGGTCCTGGTTACCTGGCCGGTCCTGGTAACATAACTATTCGGTCCTGGTTGCCTGGCTGGTTGGTTACTGGCTGGTTGGTACCGTCTGGTCCTGGTTACCTGGCCGGTCCTGGTTACCTAACTATTCGGTCCTGGTTACCTGGCTGGTTGGTTACTGGCTGGTTGGTACCGTCCGGTCCTGGTTACCTGGCCGGTCCTGGTTACCTAACTATTCGGTCCTGGTTACCTGGCTGGTTGGTTACTGACTGGTTAGTACCGTCCGGTCCTGGTTACCTGGTCGGACGCCGTCCTGGACCCAGTCGTCGGAGAGATTCATGCAGTCCTGATGTTCGTACGGCCCGATCAGGAGGCCGTCCCTCTCCTGACGGCAGTAGTAGGCGCCCTGCAGGTCCCGCAGTACGGGCATCTCCCGCTTCAGGGCCTTCACCTGAGGACAGTCACGACGACGCTGAGGTCCGGCTACTGCTGACGTACACAGCAGGGGTACAGGACGGGCCACTGGTCACAGGAGGGGCCACTGAGGTTCGCACCGCTACTGCTGATGTACACAGCAGGGGTACAGGACGGGCCACTGGTCACAGGAGGGGTCACTGAGGTCCGCACCGCTACTGCTGATGTACACAGCAGGGGTACAGGACGGGCCACTGGTCACAGGAGGGGTCACTGAGGTCCGCACCGCTACTGCTGATGTACACAGCAGGGGTACAGGACGGGCCACTGGTCACAGGAGGTGTCACTGAGGTCCGCCTACTGCTGATATACACAGCAGGGGTACAGGACGGGCCACTGGTCACAGACGATCAAACCACCCTGATCGATCAGCTAAATGTAGCGCCGATTATTTAACAATGCAGCACCCAAAATTTACCACCAATATTAATATTGTGTCTTATATTTTAGGTGATCTTCATCATCATATCCCCAATCCATATTGAAAAGCATAGCATTCAGTCTGTTTCGCGGACAGCAGTACTCATGAGATTATAAAACTCAGAGGACTTCCACCGGTCAGAGGTTGGCACTCCAGTTCATTCCAGTTCATTCCAGTTCATTATCGTCAAGGGCGTGCGGTTCAGATAAACATACTGCCGACCGAAGTACATCTCTGTGGGTCTGAGTCGGTGTGTTAACTGGACAGGGCTGGTTAAAACCGGACTGTGTCGGTCTGTTTGATAAAATCACCGACGCCAACGTTAAATTAAGTAAGCAAGATATTGTTCAATTGAATAAGACATACCAGAGTACGGTACATATATCGGGTGAATGTATTTTAATTGACTCCAATTTTGAGTTCAAATAAAAATGTTTATTATTAATTCATTGCCGATCAAGGGTGATACGTTTTAAGAATTCACATACCGATTCGGTAGCCCAGGATTAATCCTCCGGCAAGCTGTGGAAAGATATTTAGATGGCATTTAAATGTTAAAATGTTAACCATTTGATATGAATGACGTCATCCCCTACCTCTGGAATGGTTGACGTCACCACGTACTGGTGGTGGATGGGCACCAGCGGTAGGTCTTCTCCGGCCATCTTCCCCACCTCCTTACCCCAGAACCCTGCGGAGGGAGAAGAGCGCTCAGTTGCCGAGACGAGTTAGTCCTTCGAACATCGGCAGTAAGACATATAGACGTAACGGAACATTTGGCTATCGGGGATCCAAATTCAGCATTAGTACACTCCTGCTGACGGCTGACGCCCATGTTTATCAACAGCCAAGGCAGCCAACCAAGCGACACAAGCAAGTTCAGATACCACGACTTATTCGAACAAACATAATTGCCGCGCCGATTCAACCGACCGAGCAACGTCACATCGAATTACCATGTTGCAGCCCTGGCGCCCATTCCCCCATGTTGCCCATTCCCCCATGTTGCCCATTCGCATGTCAAATTTAGCGTGTGATGCGTGCAACAGGCGCCAAGTTATGTGGTTATTTGATGATGATTGGTGTTTAGGGGCGCTCCGACAACGAAGGTCACATGGCGCCCATTTGGTTATTTATGGATGATATCCTCACTCATACATGGATGGATAGACGTACGGACCAGTGTTCGTCACGGGCCCACCAACCCCCAGCCCGGCACGGCCCAGGCCCATGAACACCAAGCCAAGACCCGGACCAGGCCCGGTCAAATTAATAATATTGAGGCCCAGGCCCGGTCCGGCCCGTTCAGATTAAGCATATCATTATTTTCACAAAATTTACAATCATTACCCCAGCATATTTACTTGTATACTATACATGTGAAACAATGAACCAACTATGCTAACCAAAAAAAAAGTCACAGCCACAGCAACAGTGTGTTGCTGTGTAAGTAAACTGCCGGTTAAAATATTTGTTAAAGGGATTATACGAGTTTCCGTCCTGAAAGTAAATGCACTCTTTTGCAGTTGTATCAGCTTTAAACACGTTTAAGACATATAACAGGGACCTCACTGCTCATTTAGTCCATTATTTCAGAAATTATCAGCGTTAAAACTTGGGCGTTTTTCGAGACTAGTATCAGATAACGAGTACTTGATCGGCACTTCTGTCCACCACTTTTATCTTAAGATCAATTTTAGAGTTTTGAATTATCTGCAAGTCCTACACTGGATCACAAAATTATTATGCAATTCAAAACTGACGGGACTTTGTATTACTACACACTGTTCGTTGAGGTTTTGTGTTTTTGTGGTTTTCTTTTCTCTGGCCTGGCTGCACTGGCTGCTTTGTCGCCCTGCCGACATGCTCAGGGGGCCCTCCGACCTGCCCAGGGGTCCCTTCAGTCTGGCCAGGAACTCATCCGGCATGTTCAAGGGCCCTTCCGACCGACCCAGGGGCCCTTTCGGTCTAGCCAGGGGCTCTCTGATTTGCCCAGGAGTCCCTCCGATCTGCCCAGAGACTCTTCTAGTCGGACTGCGCTGGCTGCTTTGTCGCCCTGCCGACATGCTCAAGGGGCCCTACGATCTGCCCTGAGGCCCCTCCGTGCTGGCTAGGGGCCAATTCGGCATGTTCAGGGGCCCTTCTGACCCACCCAGGGGTCCTTTTGGTCTGGTCAGGGGCCCCTCCGATCTGCACAGGGGCCCTTTGAACTATCTATGAACCCTCTGGTCTCTCCAGGGGTTCTCCAGCCTTCTAAGGGGCCTTCCGACCTGGCAAGGGACTGCGCTGGCTACTTTGTCGCCTTGCGACATGCTCCGAGGTCCCTCCGACCTGCCCAGGGGCCCCTCTGTGCTGGCTAGGGGCCATTTGACGTGTTCAGGGGGCCCTTGGACCCGCTCAGGGGCCCTTTTGGTCTGACCAGGGGCCCCTCTGACATGCACAGGGCTCTTTTGAGCGTTTAAGGTGCCCTGTGGTCTTTCAGAGAGGGCCCTGGTGGCCCAAAGGGCCTCTGAAGTGCTCTAAACTCTCTAAAGGCCACGCTTCGCGTGGTGAAGAGCCCATGATATCGCGCTTCGCGCGGTCTCGTTGACCCTTTTCGGCGCGCTGCGCGCGCCGAAAAGGGCCCTCCTGGCCTCCAGGGGGGGGGGGGGCGGCCGCACCCGCCGCCCCGACCCACTTAGCTACGTGCCTGGTGGCAGTTGGCACACGCGAACGTCGAAATGAACAAAAAAACTTGCAAAAATGATTCTTGATCACAAATGGCTGTATTATTATAAGCATTAATTTATACGCTGAGACATGCAGCGCTCAGGACGCACTCCCTTTTGGCGGATTTGAGAAAAGAGATCATGAACAATTTAATGCAACTTAATTTTTATGTTGGCATGCATTGAGGCCTGGGAATTTTTCTGGAGAACTAAAATGACTGTGTTACTACCACGTGTGCTCCCTTACCGTTTCATATTTCAACCCTGTTTTAGCTTTACCAGAGCGCGCTCGCTCGGTCATCGCCCAAAAAGGCGTTTTACTGGTAGATATCGACGTCAATCCGTCAGTACCTTATGCTGCATCGATTCTACGTCTTATCCAACATTGCAATACAAATGGTCGATGACTTTGGGAGATAATGTCGTTTTAATCACGTCATGTCATGTAATTTTTGGTGGAAAAACAATATGTTTGAAAAATCGTGGAAATTAGAGTTTTGACGAAAATTGCAAATACAAAATGTTGTAAAAAAGGAAATGACGATACTAAAAATGGCTATCTCGGATCTTGAAATTTTGTATTTTTGACTCCCAAAAATGAAAAATAAACTTGTTTTTCGTTGTCGAAAACTTATTTGTCACAACATACAACATACTGTAATGTTTTAATGATGTGCCCCCCCCCCCCTGGCTACGAGGGCCCCTCTGATCCCATTTGCCCCCCCCCCTGGGGGGGCAACTAATTCACGTAAATTGCGTCAGGTGGTAAAATGACTATCACTATCGAATTATTCGTGGAAAATAACTCATAAAACATGTGTTGCATGACTTTCGTAGATATTTTCAGCATAGTGACCTTTTGTGACCTGACCATAATCTTGACCTTGGCCAACAATCTCACTTTAGCTCATGCGAGATATGTATCATACCTTTGGCAGCACTTTGGGGGGGGTAACTGGTCGCAATCGAAGGCTTTGGATGGAAAGTATGGCCCATAAACTCAAATACGCCGATTTTGACCTTTGACCTGGCCGTGACCTGACATTTGACCTCAATTTGACATTTTTGAGCATGCTTTAGATTCGTCTCATTGAGAGCTTTCGATTGCCGTATTGCGCGTCTCGCTGCGATTATTGGTGCGGAAGATAACCAGGGGCGTGTAACGCCCCCCGCCCCCAGTCAATGGCGTTCTGCTGAGATCCCAGTCAATGCCGGGTTAAAGTTGAGACCCGCCGCCCGGCCCAGGCCCGGCCCATGGCCCATGGGGCCAGCCCGGACCGTGGCGAACTCTGGTACGGACATTTTATACATGATACTAAGCGATCAGGGCTCATATCACTCACTAAAACAACTGAGGCTTGTGTCCGTGTATTCCACGTGTAATGCTATGTGTTGTCACTTTACGCAAACCACTGCGTATAATTATAGCGAGATTTTCCATTCCTTCAGCAGAATGGTGACTGTGCCGTGGCGCTTCACAATCCAGCCACATCTGCCGCTGGTATGGAGCAAAAACACACCCGAACTGGTGCTGACAAAAACGAACCCCACTGCCCGGTCTCCTCGAGCTCAGCGGGGCCCCACGCCACCAGAAAAGTAAACGGTTTTTGTCACCGTCTAAAATAGAAACAACACCAGACCAGTTATATGCGCAATACGACTACGTGCCACCAGTAAATCGCCTGTTTTGTGGCCTGTCCCTCATCACAGTTCTTGTGAGCGTGTTTGCGTGTACTGCGCGAGGTCAGTATTCGCACACGCGGCTCTGTCCACCCCCCCCCCCCCGCGACTGGCGTCACGTGCAGACCAGGGAGTGTCTCAGGATCGTCCCCTCACCGGCGGCGTTGACCAGCCGGTTGGCAGTGATGGTGCCCTGCGGCAGTGTGACCCTCCAGCGGCCGTCCTCCAGCAGCTGCAGCCCAGTGACCTCGCTGTGCCGCCTCAGCAGCGCGCCGTGCTTCCTCGCTCCGGCCGCCAGCGCCTGGGTCAGGGAGTACGGGTCGATGTGGCCGTCGTAGGGGTTGTACAGGCCGCCCTTCACCTGGAGAACAGACGATGGGTTACACAAATCGCGCTCCATCTGGGAGTACCGACGTCTAACGACCTGGCTGGCGACCTGGCTAAAGGCCCCTTCGGGTGATTCCGCAGCTGTGGTACGAAGGAGAAAAGAAAAGAGAAAATTAAATCAGTCAATGTATCCAAAGTTCCCCGCAAATGCGTCTTAGGCGTACGCGTGATTTTGAGGGTGATTTTGAGGTTGAATTATGTTTGTATCGTGCAAACTAAAATAAGATGCATCAGTTGGACGAACAACGAATACAATGTTAGCCATTCATCCAGAGAGACATCCGGAGAGCCTACCTGGTCCATGTTCAGGATCGGACACAGATCGTAGATTTCGTCCGGTGTCACTATTTTCTGCGGATTTCTCAGATGGCCTGCACGGCTCATTTGAAATCTGAGAAGAAAAAATGTCGAGTCCGTCCATGCCACTCATGACAGCCAAGAATAAATGGCGTCCTGTAATATGCTTGTTTCACAGAGCACAGTTTCTTCAACGAGGGTAAAGTTAAAGCGCTTGTATAGTCATTCCAGCGCATTAATGACAGATCACATAACATAATGTTCCAGTGAGCTGGATCCGTTCCATTTTGTTATAATTATATCGTCACTGTTCACTCATGGTATGTTCGTAAAACAAAATAGACAAACCGTTTCAAAGCGGTTCACCGGTGACTTATTCAGTAGTATCCTCCACCTTACAGAAGCCTAGCGGTCCCTCAAGACATCCTGCCGACATCGCCAGTCGCCACCCACCCTACAGGAGCGATGCAGCTGACCGGTGATTTAGGCTTAGTTCCACCCTCCACCAGACGACCGAAGCGACCGTCCCTGAAGACGGCCTCCTGGTACTGACCTGCAGCTCACAGGAGGGCCGTCCCTAAAGACGGTTTCCTGTTCAACTGACCTACAGCTCACGGGAGGGCCGTCCCTAAAGACGGCCTCCTGGTACTGACCTACAGCTCACAGGAGGGCCGTCCCTAAAGACGGCCTCCTGGTACTGACCTACAGCTCACGGGAGGGCCGTCCCTAAAGACGGCCTCCTGGTACTGACCTACAGCTCACAGGAGGGCCGTTCCTAAAGAAGGCCTCCTGGTACTGACCTACAGCTCACGGGAGGGCCGCCCCTAAAGACGGCCTCCTGGTACTGACCTACAGCTCACAGGAGGGCCGTCCCTAAAGACGGCCTCCTGGTACTGACCTACAGCTCACGGGAGGGCCGTCCCTGAAGACGGCCTCCTGGTACTGACCTGCAGCTCACAGGAGGCCGTCCCTGAAGACGGCCTCCTGGTACTGACCTGCAGCTCACGGGAGGGCCGTCCCTAAAGACGGCCTCCTGGTACTGACCTACAGCTCACAGGTGGGCCGTCCCTAAAGACGGCCTCCTGGTACTGACCTACAGCTCACAGGAGGGCCGTCCCTAAAGACGGCCCCCTGGTACTGACCTACAGTTCACGGGAGGGCCGTCCCTAAAGACGGCCTCCTGGTACTGACCTACAGCTCACAGGAGGGCCGTCCCTAAAGACGGCCTCCTGGTACTGACCTACAGCTCACAGGAGGGCCGTCCCTAAAGACGGCCTCCTGTTCAACTGACCTGCAGCTCACAGGAGGGCCGTTCCTAAAGACGGCCTCCTGGTACTGACCTACAGCTCACAGGAGGGCCGTCCCTAAAGACGGCCTCCTGGTACTGACCTACAGCTCACAGGAAGGCCGTCCCTAAAGACGGCCTCCTGTTCAACTGACCTGCAGCTCACAGGAGGGCCGTCCCTGAAGACGGCCTCCTGGTACTGGCCTACAGCTCACGGGAGGGCCGTCCCTAAAGACGGCCTCCTGGTACTGACCTGCAGCTCACAGGAGGGCCGTCCCTAAAGACGGCCTCCTGTTCAACTGACCTGCAGCTCACGGGAGGGCCGTCCCTAAAGACGGCCTCCTGTTACTGACCTGCAGCTCACGGGAGGGCCGTCCCTGAAGACGGCCTCCTGTTACTGACCTGCAGCTCACAGGAGGGATACGTGACCGACAAGTGGCACCGCACGGCCTTCCTGGTAAACATGCGACAAAAGACAGACAACATTCAATGGCAACATTCAATGGCAACATTCAATGGCAACATTCAATGGCAAACCCTGCAGCCCGTTCACCTGAACTCGTCCATCCGTTCTTCGTCTGCTGCGATCCTGAGACTGCCGCAGCGGTGAAAGCCGACCTCCTGTCCCGTCTCCTTCTCAATCTGAGCGTACAAGTTCATACTGCAACAACGACATCCGAACACAGCGTCGCATATACGCTCAAGCGTTTATCGCAGATTAAATAATTGTTTCGGAAACAAAATATGCAGAGAGGGCAGCTTCTACAACGCAGACTGATAACTTAAAGGGAATATGGCACCTTGAAAGTTGTTTTGAAATTTGTCTATACGGGGTATTTCGAGCTGAAAAAAACGATATGGCATTTGTTTTGACAATAGATGGATATCCGTCGAAAAATGGGCATGTTTCTCTTTTCTCCTTCATGACCATACAAACTTCATGACAATTATGACTTCATGCATATGGTTAGCTTGGATATGGAAACTATTGCACACAATAACGACGGACTTTAGGCATATATACGCATGCTGCTTCTAGCGTAAACAACCGTTGTAAGGACCCGAAACAAGTTTCGTGCCCCGATCGGGGCACGAAACATCTGTGCTAAAAGGGGCTAAAAGGGGCCCACTAATCAATCCTGTGTCGAAATTACTTAGCGTAGGGAGCTAATTTTTTCACACAACCCATTTTTCGATCTGCTCCACAAATCTGCTATCTTAGTTCAAAATTGTATGTTAAAGGTGAACTATTCCCTTTAAAGGAGAAGCAGGATTTTTGAACTGTGTTGGTCAATCAGTTTATTTTTATTTTCAATAACAGATAAATTAATAGCTTTGATATATCAATCTTTAAAAAAACATTTTGCATGGTTTACCAATATTTCCCGATCATGCTTTTTACGAATTTTTGGAAGGTATCTATTTGAGCTATGTATGATGCTAATAAGATGTATACTATGTCCAGTGGCGTTTTACCTGTAATAGTGGAGATGTTTGACGTTGATACCGGGATGGCAGAAGGTGATGAGGCCAGCAGCGTGCCACGTGGAGCCAGCCGTGAGCTCAGTCTTCTCAAGTAGAAGCACGTCTTTCTGACCCTGCATCGCATGGCAAATGTCATATGGCGAAGACTAAGATAGAACATGTCATATGGCGAAGACTAGGATAGAACATGTCATATGGCGAAGACTAAGATAGAACATGTCATATGGCGAAGACTAAGATAGAACATGTCATATGGCGAAGACTAAGATAGAACATGTCATATGGCGAAGACTAAGATAGAACATGTCATATGGCGAAGACTAAGATAGAACATGTCATATGGCGAAGACTAAGATAGAACATGTCATATGGCGAAGACTAAGATAGAACATGTCATATGGCGAAGACTAAGATAGAACATGTCATATGGCGAAGACTAAGATAGAACATGTCATATGGCGAAGACTAAGATAGAACATGTCATATGGCGAAGACTAAGATAGAACATGTCATATGGCGAAGACTAAGATAGAACATGTCATATGGCGAAGACTAAGATAGAACAATATCGTGTCCGTTACAGCCAGGACAACAGCCTGTGAAATCATATGACCCTTAGTCGGTAGTATTTGCTTGGCAGCTCGGTACTGCTCGACCTTTTCCCATTTCCACGGCACTCCTCCGAAGCTCGTCTTCGGAAAATATCCTTTTATTTTACCTTTAAAGGGACTGTCCCACCTTCCCAAAAGTTGTCAAATGTACGCCGTTTGCGGTGCAAAATATGAAGTAATTGCCGCCGAACACGATTATGACATTTTTTCTCGCAAACAGTGCTCAATTTCATAAAAAGTTAAGTTTTAATATTTGGGTTGATGACGAGCTCCACAGAAATCCTTTACGCTGCCAAAGTATGGGCACAATTATTACGAGCCAATTCTGGCGCTTTGAATATATAAAAAAATACCAAACCATTGAAACGTAGCAAATATCTCCAAGGTTCACCTTAAAACAAGTCGACTATCATTACCAGTTGGGTAAAGAGAGACGACGCTGTCGGTTTAGAGGCCCTATTCAAATACACATGGGCCTTATGTTTTGCAGATGTCAAAATCAAACTCTAATATCTTTTTGATTATATCATTGTGGTTGTTTTAACTGCTACCATACTTAATTGCAATGCCAAGCCATCAAAATGGCTATCTCAACTCAAATATAATGTTAAGGTAGGATAGTCCCTTTAACATTAATTTTATATCACTTGATTTTATATAAAGATAACTAAAATGTATGAACAAAAAATGCATTTTATATGAATACATTATATGCATGGTTCTTTTTAATAAATAATTGGATTGCCATTACTTTCTCCGTGACAAGATTCGCAGTATTTGATGCGCCTTAATGATACCTGGAACCGCTCTCTACCGTGTTTGTATTTATATCGACGCCCACCGTGAGACTACGGGAAGTATTGTTATTTGCTGCACTGCATTGAGACAAACCAATAGCAATGTACATGGCGACAGCCTGTAGACTGGATGTGTTTTAGTCACTCCCTCTTGTACCAAATGTTGTTTGTCGTCCGATACCATGCAAATATGTGTCGTCATGTTATTTACACATCACAACTTGCCAGAAAAGTTTGTTGTTTTTATGAGATACACATCCAGGCCGTGCACGCGCTCGGGACGTGATGCGAGGGTGTAGACCAGCAGTTAGCAGTCAGCATGTCGGGCCGGGAGGCACGCATTGGTAGCCCACCTGTTTAGCGAGGTTGGAGGTCACAGTAACCCACCTGTTTAGCGAGGTTGTAGGCCACGTTGGTCCACCTGCTTAGCGTGGTTGTAGGCCACGGTGGCGCACCTGTTTAGCGAGGTTATAGGCCAAGGTGACCCACCTGTTTAGCGAGGTCGTAAGTTACGGTGACCCACCTGTTTAGTGAGGCTGGAAGTCACGGTAACCCACCTGTTTAGCGAGGTTGGAGGTCACGGTAACCCACCTGTTTAGCGAGGTGGTAGGCGACGGTGACCCACCTGTTTAGCGAGGTTGGAGGTCACGCTAACCCACCTGTTTAGCGAGGTTATAGGCCAAGGTGACCCACCTGTTTAGCGAGGTCGTAAGTTACGGTGACCCACCTGTTTAGTGAGGCTGGAAGTCACGGTAACCCATCTGTTTAGCGAGGTTGTAGGTCACGGTAACCCACCTGTTTAGCGAGGTTGGAGGTCACGGTAAACCGCCTGTTTAGCGAGGTTGGAGGTCACAGTATCCCACATGTTTAGCGAGGTTTAGGCCAAGGTAACCCACCTGTTTAGCGAGGTTGTAGGCCACGTTGGTCCACCTGCTTAGCGTGGTTGTAGGCCACGGTGACGCACCTGTTTAGCGAGGTTATAGGCCAAGGTGACCCACCTGTTTAGCGACGTTGTAGGTCACGGTATCCCACCTGTTTAGCGAGGTCGTAAGTTACGGTGACCCACCTGTTTAGTGAGGCTGGAAGTCACGGTATCCCACCTGTTTAGCGAGGTTGGAGGTCACGGTAACCCACCTTTTTAGCGAGGTTGGAGGTCAAGGTGACCCACCTGTTAAGTGAGGTTGTAGACCAAGGTGGCCCAACTGTTTAGCGAGGTTTAGGCCAAGGTAACCCACCTGTTTAGCGAGGTTGGAGGTCAAGGTATCCCACCTGTTTAGCGAGGTTGTAGGCCACGGTGACCCACCTGTTTAGCGAGGTTGGAGGTCAAGGTATCCCACCTGTTTAGCGAGGTTGTAGGCGACGGTGACCCACCTGTTTAGCGAGGTTGGAGTTCACGGTAACCCACCTGTTTAGCGAGGTTGGAGGTCAAGGTATCCCACCTGTTTAGCGAGGTTGGAGGTCACGGTAACCCACCTGTTAAGTGAGGTTGTAGGCCACGGTAACCCACCTGTTTAGCGTGGTTGTAGGCCACGGTGACGCACCTGTTTAGCGAGGTTGTAGGCCAAGGTGACCCACCTGTTTAGCGAGGTTGGAGTTCACGGTAACCCACCTGTTAAGTGAGGTTGTAGGCCAAGGTGGCCCAACTGTTAAGCGAGGTTTAGGCCAAGGTAACCCACCTGTTTAGCGAGGTTGTAGGCCACGTTGGTCCACCTGTTTAGCGTGGTTGTAGGCCACGGTGGCGCACCTGTTTAGCGAGGTTGTAGGCCAAGGTGACCCACCTGTTTAGCGAGGTTGTAGGCCAAGGTGACCCACCTGTTTAGCGAGGTTGTAGGCCACGGTGACCCATCTGTTTAGCGAGGTGGTAGGCCAAGGTAACCCACCTGTTTAGCAAGGTTGTAGGCCACGGTGACCCACCTTTGTAGCGAGGTTGTAGGCCATGGTGACCCACCTGATTAGCGAGGTGGTAGGCGATGTTGACCCACCTGCTTAGCGAGGAGGTAGGCGACGGTGACCCACCTGTTTAGTGAGGTTGGAAGTCACGGTAACCCACCTGTTTAGCGAGGTTGCAAGCCATGGTAACCCACCTGTTTAGCAAGGTTGTAGGCGACGGTGACCCACCTGCTTAGCGAGGTGGTAGGCCAAGGTGACCCACCTGTTTAGCGAGGTGGTAGGCGACGTTGACCCACCTGTTTAGCGAGGTTGTAGGCCACGGTGACCCACTGGCTTAGCGAGGTTGTAGGCCACGGTGACCCACCTGTTTAGCGAGGTTGTAGGCCACGGTGACCCACCTTTTTAGCGAGGTTGTAGGCCACGGTGACCCACCTTTTTAGCGAGGTTGTAGGCCACGGTGACACACCTGTTTAGCGAGGTTGTAGGCCACGGTGACCCACCTTTTTAGCGAGGTTGTAGGCCACGGTGACACACCTGTTTAGCGAGGTTGTAGGCCACGGTGACCCACTGGCTTAGCGAGGTTGTAGGCCACGGTGACCCACCTGATTAGCAAGGTTGTAGGCCACGGTGACCCACCTGTTTAGCGAGGTTGTAGGCCACGGTGACCCACCTTTTTAGCGAGGTTGTAGGCCACGGTGACACACCTGTTTAGCGAGGTTGTAGGCCACGGTGACCCACCTGCTTAGCGAGGTTGTAGGCAACGGTGACCCACCTGATTAGCGAGGTTGTATGCCATGGTGACCCACCTGTTTAGCGAGGTTGTAGGCCACGGTGACATACCTGCTTAGCGAGGTTGTAGGCCACGGTGACCCACCTGTTTAGCGAGGTTGTAGGCCACGGTGACATACCTGTTTAGCGAGGTTGTAGGCCACGGTGACCCACCTGTTTAGCGAGGTTGTAGGCCAAGGTGACCCACCTGCTTAGCGAGGTGGTAGGCGACGGTGACCCACCTGTTTAGCGAGGTTGTAGGCCAAGGTGACCCACCTGCTTGGCGAGGTGGTAGGCGATGCTGCAGCCCGCCACACCGCCTCCGATGATGCACGTGTCCACATTCTCCGGTACGGGATTACTGAAACACAGACGGAAATGAGTGTCGTATACGGAACCACGCTGTACCTCGTCTGACCTGCAAGGGACTACGCTAGCTTGCATGTATAGGGCCGACTGGTCTGTTAAGGGCTCCCAGTGGTCTATTGTCTGTGAGTTCCTATGGATTTTCGATGAACCCAACTGACGATTGTGGACCCGGTCTGATCTGGAAAGGCTGAATCTATTATATTTGGACTGGCCATGGTTCTTGCAGGAACGTGATTGGATCCCAGAGACGGGTTTCAAATCCAATATCTGCCTATAAATCCAACAACGGATCTTGGATTTTATAGGTCAGTGAATCTGGGAATTGGGATCCCAGTGAATCTCCCGAAGATATTTATTCGCAGACCTCGGATCCGATAGGATCCCGTCTTAAAATTTAAGAAGTACCTATATCTTGGAATATCCCATGGAATGACTGGTTCAACAGGATCCAGTGCGCTGAAGGCGCAGGGCGCCACCTCCGCGCCAGAGGCACCCTCCTCCGCGCGGGCCTCGTAAGGAGACCAATTTCCACGCCGAAGGCGCGGAAATAGGCCTGCTTACGGGGTCTGATATCTGACGTTCGCTGCACTCAGACCAGGAGCCGCCCTCAGGTCAAGTGCCGCCCTCAGACAAGGTGCCGTCATCAGAGAAGGCGCCGCCCTCATGCTAGGGGTCGCCCTTCGGCTAGTGACGGCACCCCTTCGGCCTGTGACGGCGCCCATCTGGCCAGTGACAAGAAAACAATAGTTTCAGTGATGCTATTCCTTCAATTGAGTTAGAATGAGTATCACTCCGGACGAGGCAGTGGCTGCCCTAAATGACTTTCCCGCTAAAAAGCTGTATGCCGAGACGGGGAAGCTCCTGGACTTACGGTCTATTCTATTCCTCGTGCTGTCAGCTAAAGTGGAGCGCATATTTGTATTTGGTTAAAACCTTACGTTTGAATGTGTTTCTGGTATCGGCGCCCTTCACTAAGCAGAGCTGTTTACATGGGCCATATCCGATCGCGCAATATGTGCTCAAAGGTGGAATTTGAAGTCGAAAGCGAAAGCTTTACGTGTCACAAACCTTCGGCGCGGTCCTCCCCGCGCACTGACTTCATCTGGCTCAGGCCGCTGCCACCGACGCAGGGAATCCCAGTCAAGGGTATCCCCGCAAAGACGTGGCTGCGATGCAATTTGGACGAGAGGCGCCTCTCCGTCCTTATTGTCTACCACTTACATCAGACGCCGCCTGACCAGGTCTAAGTAGAAAACATCGGTAGGGTATTCATGGTGGTTGGCAGTGATGCTGACAGTGATCGAATAAATGTTTTTTGACAATGGGTGCTTGGCCACTAGCCGGAAGGGCGCCATCACTGGCCGGAGAAGGACCGCCACTGCCCGGAAGAGTGCCATCACAGGCCAGATGGGCGCCGTCACTAGCCGAAGGGGTGCTGTAACTGGCCAGAGGGGCACCATCATTAGCCGGAGGGACCACTGCTGGCAATCCAGCAGTGGCGTCGCCACAAAATTTTGAGTGGGGGCAACCAGAGGTTTGGTGGGCTAGCCCCATAGGGCTAATGTTAACATCCTGCGAACTGGGGGGGGGGGGGGGGGCGAACTCCGGCCGGAGCGATCCTGGCGGGGCCCGGCTCCCAGGCCCCCTGTTGGCGACGCCCCAGGTTAAAAGTACTTGGGTATAAAGGTCCGAACTATTGAAGCGGAGCTGCCTCGAAAGCCGGAAGAAGGCCTTGCAATCATGGTGTCTTTAAAACTGAAGCACCTCTGACTTATGAACCAAGAAGCCTCTTGCGTCGATCGTGCTAATGAAGTGGAGAAACAGACCGGAGAGAGGACTCAATATATTTGTGTCGGCCAGAGACAGCGTGCATTTCGGCAGACCCGGGAGAGGGTCGGGTGGATTTCGGCAGGCCGGAAAATGGGCAGGCAGGGTGGATTTAGGTAAATTAAGGAGATAAATGAGAGGATCTCGACTGGCCAGAGAGAGGGGTGGGTGGGTTTCAGACAGAGACAGAGACAGAGACAGAGACAGAGACAGAGACAGAGACAGAGACAGAGACAGAGACAGAGACAGAGACAGAGACAGAGACAGAGACAGAGACAGAGACAGAGACAGAGACAGAGACAGAGACAGAGAGAGGGGGGATTCGTCGGGCTAAAGAGAAGGAGTATATTTCTGCAGGCCAGAGAGAGAGGTGAGTGGCCTAGCCGTGAAAGACCCAGAGGGTGTCACCTCTACAGCTGCCATAGGTCGGTCATATTACTGCCAAATCCTTCGTGTGACGTCAAAGACTGGTATATTATGCAGGGGTGGTAGAGAATAGTAGAAAATGGGCCCTTTTTGATGGGCAATATTTTGTAATCCGGATCGTTTTACTAGACAATTTTTGTTCAATAGATATAAAAATTTCATTTCTATTTGCGAGCAATTTGGTGTTTTGGCCTCCAAAGCCTAGTTAGTCTACAAAACTGGTCACGTCAAGTAGCACTTGACGTGACGTTATAACAGGGAAAAGGCATATCGCCAACTTTCACCTCGTGACTGTACCTAGTATATGGGGCCTTGGCCAGACCTAGACACATCCATGATCGCACTCGAATATACGTGCTACTGACGGACGACATACCAACATGTGAGAGTGCTTTAAAAATAAATAAATTATCTAGTGGCGGCGCCACCGGGGGGGGACGCGGGGTACGCGTCTATCCCCCCCCCCCCCCCTCCCCATCTTCAGATAGCGGGGTACAGTACCCCCTATCCCAGCAGCCTTTCGCTGGGAAAAATGTACTCCGTGTAGATATTTTCCTTCATGTGTCGCCAATTTTGTCCATGTTGAAGCTTAATCAAATTTGGTGACATTGCATGCCTACAAATATGACGATCCTTCATTAGCTGCATCAAGTTCCAGTTATCAGTGCACACCTGTAAGTTTGGAAATATGCACCTTATGCTAGTGGGCACAGACAATATTTTGTTGAAACCTGACACACAGCCACTGATGGATGATAGCATAAGGTGCACTGACAGCACTGATAGCGCACATTGCATGCATCCCCCAAGCTTTTTAGATCAGAGCTTTTTAGATACATATATATATATATATATATATATATATATATATATATATATATATATATATATATATATATATATATATATATATATATCTATATATCTATATATCTATCTATCTATATATCTATCTATCTATCTATCTATCTATCTATCTATCTATCTATCTATCTATCTATCTATCTATCTATCTATCTATCTATCTATCTATCTATCTATCTATCTATCTATCTATCTATCTATCTATCTATCTATCTATCTATCTATCTATCTATCTATCTATCTATCTATCTATCTATCTATCTATCTATCTATCTATCTATCTATCTATCTATCTATCTATCTATCTATCTATCTATCTATCTATCTATCTATCTATCTATCTATCTATCTATCTATCTATCTATCTATCTATCTATCTATCTATCTATCTATCTATCTATCTATCTATCTATCTATCTATCTATCTATCTATCTATCTATCTATCTATCTATCTATCTATCTATCTATCTATCTATCTATCTATCTATCTATCTATCTATCTATCTATCTATCTATCTATCTATCTATCTATCTATCTATCTATCTATCTATCTATCTATCTATCTATCTATCTATCTATCTATCTATCTATCTATCTATCTATCTATCTATCTATCTATCTATCTATCTATCTATCTATCTATCTATCTATCTATCTATCTATCTATCTATCTATCTATCTATCTATCTATCTATCTATCTATCTATCTATCTATCTATCTATCTATCTATCTATCTATCTATCTATCTATCTATCTATCTATCTATCTATCTATCTATCTATCTATCTATCTATCTATCTATCTATCTATCTATCTATCTATCTATCTATCTATCTATCTATCTATCTATCTATCTATCTATCTATCTATCTATCTATCTATCTATCTATCTATCTATCTATCTATCTATCTATCTATCTATCTATCTATCTATCTATCTATCTATCTATCTATCTATCTATCTATCTATCTATCTATCTATCTATCTATCTATCTATCTATCTATCTATCTATCTATCTATCTATCTATCTATCTATCTATCTATCTATCTATCTATCTATCTATCTATCTATCTATCTATCTATCTATCTATCTATCTATCTATCTATCTATCTATCTATCTATCTATCTATCTATCTATCTATCTATCTATCTATCTATCTATCTATCTATCTATCTATCTATCTATCTATCTATCTATCTATCTATCTATCTATCTATCTATCTATCTATCTATCTATCTATCTATCTATCTATCTATCTATCTATCTATCTATCTATCTATCTATCTATCTATCTATCTATCTATCTATCTATCTATCTATCTATCTATCTATCTATCTATCTATCTATCTATCTATCTATCTATCTATCTATCTATCTATCTATCTATCTATCTATCTATCTATCTATCTATCTATCTATCTATCTATCTATCTATCTATCTATCTATCTATCTATCTATCTATCTATCTATCTATCTATCTATCTATCTATCGATCGACTGTCTGTCTGTCTGTCTGTCTGTCTGTCTGTCTGTCTGTCTGTCTGTCTGTCTGTCTGTCTGTCTGTCTGTCTGTCTGTCTGTCTGTCTGTCTGTCTGTCTGTCTGTCTGTCTGTCTGTCTGTCTGTCTGTCTGTCTGTCTGTCTGTCTGTCTGTCTGTCTGTCTGTCTGTCTGTCTGTCTGTCTGTCTGTCTGTCTGTCTGTCTGTCTGTCTGTCTGTCTGTCTGTCTGTCTGTCTGTCTGTCTGTCTGTCTGTCTGTCTGTCTGTCTGTCTGTCTGTCTGTCTGTCTGTCTGTCTGTCTGTCTGTCTGTCTGTCTGTCTGTCTGTCTGTCTGTCTGTCTGTCTGTCTGTCTGTCTGTCTGTCTGTCTGTCTGTCTGTCTGTCTGTCTGTCTGTCTGTCTGTCTGTCTGTCTGTCTGTCTGTCTGTCTGTCTGTCTGTCTGTCTGTCTGTCTGTCTGTCTGTCTGTCTGTCTGTCTGTCTGTCTGTCTGTCTGTCTGTCTGTCTGTCTGTCTGTCTGTCTGTCTGTCTGTCTGTCTGTCTGTCTGTCTGTCTGTCTGTCTGTCTGTCTGTCTGTCTGTCTGTCTGTCTGTCTGTCTGTCTGTCTGTCTGTCTGTCTGTCTGTCTGTCTGTCTGTCTGTCTGTCTGTCTGTCTGTCTGTCTGTCTGTCTGTCTGTCTGTCTGTCTGTCTGTCTGTCTGTCTGTCTGTCTGTCTGTCTGTCTGTCTGTCTGTCTGTCTGTCTGTCTGTCTGTCTGTCTGTCTGTCTGTCTGTCTGTCTGTCTGTCTGTCTGTCTGTCTGTCTGTCTGTCTGTCTGTCTGTCTGTCTGTCTGTCTGTCTGTCTGTCTGTCTGTCTGTCTGTCTGTCTGTCTGTCTGTCTGTCTGTCTGTCTGTCTGTCTGTCTGTCTGTCTGTCTGTCTGTCTGTCTGTCTGTCTGTCTGTCTGTCTGTCTGTCTGTCTGTCTGTCTGTCTGTCTGTCTGTCTGTCTGTCTGTCTGTCTGTCTGTCTGTCTGTCTGTCTGTCTGTCTGTCTGTCTGTCTGTCTGTCTGTCTGTCTGTCTGTCTGTCTGTCTGTCTGTCTGTCTGTCTGTCTGTCTGTCTGTCTGTCTGTCTGTCTGTCTGTCTGTCTGTCTGTCTGTCTGTCTGTCTGTCTGTCTGTCTGTCTGTCTGTCTGTCTGTCTGTCTGTCTGTCTGTCTGTCTGTCTGTCTGTCTGTCTGTCTGTCTGTCTGTCTGTCTGTCTGTCTGTCTGTCTGTCTGTCTGTCTGTCTGTCTGTCTGTCTGTCTGTCTGTCTGTCTGTCTGTCTGTCTGTCTGTCTGTCTGTCTGTCTGTCTGTCTGTCTGTCTGTCTGTCTGTCTGTCTGTCTGTCTGTCTGTCTGTCTGTCTGTCTGTCTGTCTGTCTGTCTGTCTGTCTGTCTGTCTGTCTGTCTGTCTGTCTGTCTGTCTGTCTGTCTGTCTGTCTGTCTGTCTGTCTGTCTGTCTGTCTGTCTGTCTGTCTGTCTGTCTGTCTGTCTGTCTGTCTGTCTGTCTGTCTGTCTGTCTGTCTGTCTGTCTGTCTGTCTGTCTGTCTGTCTGTCTGTCTGTCTGTCTGTCTGTCTGTCTGTCTGTCTGTCTGTCTGTCTGTCTGTCTGTCTGTCTGTCTGTCTGTCTGTCTGTCTGTCTGTCTGTCTGTCTGTCTGTCTGTCTGTCTGTCTGTCTGTCTGTCTGTCTGTCTGTCTGTCTGTCTGTCTGTCTGTCTGTCTGTCTGTCTGTCTGTCTGTCTGTCTGTCTGTCTGTCTGTCTGTCTGTCTGTCTGTCTGTCTGTCTGTCTGTCTGTCTGTCTGTCTGTCTGTCTGTCTGTCTGTCTGTCTGTCTGTCTGTCTGTCTGTCTGTCTGTCTGTCTGTCTGTCTGTCTGTCTGTCTGTCTGTCTGTCTGTCTGTCTGTCTGTCTGTCTGTCTGTCTGTCTGTCTGTCTGTCTGTCTGTCTGTCTGTCTGTCTGTCTGTCTGTCTGTCTGTCTGTCTGTCTGTCTGTCTGTCTGTCTGTCTGTCTGTCTGTCTGTCTGTCTGTCTGTCTGTCTGTCTGTCTGTCTGTCTGTCTGTCTGTCTGTCTGTCTGTCTGTCTGTCTGTCTGTCTGTCTGTCTGTCTGTCTGTCTGTCTGTCTGTCTGTCTGTCTGTCTGTCTGTCTGTCTGTCTGTCTGTCTGTCTGTCTGTCTGTCTGTCTGTCTGTCTGTCTGTCTGTCTGTCTGTCTGTCTGTCTGTCTGTCTGTCTGTCTGTCTGTCTGTCTGTCTGTCTGTCTGTCTGTCTGTCTGTCTGTCTGTCTGTCTGTCTGTCTGTCTGTCTGTCTGTCTGTCTGTCTGTCTGTCTGTCTGTCTGTCTGTCTGTCTGTCTGTCTGTCTGTCTGTCTGTCTGTCTGTCTGTCTGTCTGTCTGTCTGTCTGTCTGTCTGTCTGTCTGTCTGTCTGTCTGTCTGTCTGTCTGTCTGTCTGTCTGTCTGTCTGTCTGTCTGTCTGTCTGTCTGTCTGTCTGTCTGTCTGTCTGTCTGTCTGTCTGTCTGTCTGTCTGTCTGTCTGTCTGTCTGTCTGTCTGTCTGTCTGTCTGTCTGTCTGTCTGTCTGTCTGTCTGTCTGTCTGTCTGTCTGTCTGTCTGTCTGTCTGTCTGTCTGTCTGTCTGTCTGTCTGTCTGTCTGTCTGTCTGTCTGTCTGTCTGTCTGTCTGTCTGTCTGTCTGTCTGTCTGTCTGTCTGTCTGTCTGTCTGTCTGTCTGTCTGTCTGTCTGTCTGTCTGTCTGTCTGTCTGTCTGTCTGTCTGTCTGTCTGTCTGTCTGTCTGTCTGTCTGTCTGTCTGTCTGTCTGTCTGTCTGTCTGTCTGTCTGTCTGTCTGTCTGTCTGTCTGTCTGTCTGTCTGTCTGTCTGTCTGTCTGTCTGTCTGTCTGTCTGTCTGTCTGTCTGTCTGTCTGTCTGTCTGTCTGTCTGTCTGTCTGTCTGTCTGTCTGTCTGTCTGTCTGTCTGTCTGTCTGTCTGTCTGTCTGTGTCTGTCTGTCTGTCTGTCTGTCTGTCTGTCTGTCTGTCTGTCTGTCTGTCTGTCTGTCTGTCTGTCTGTCTGTCTGTCTGTCTGTCTGTCTGTCTGTCTGTCTGTCTGTCTGTCTGTCTGTCTGTCTGTCTGTCTGTCTGTCTGTCTGTCTGTCTGTCTGTCTGTCTGTCTGTCTGTCTGTCTGTCTGTCTGTCTGTCTGTCTGTCTGTCTGTCTGTCTGTCTGTCTGTCTGTCTGTCTGTCTGTCTGTCTGTCTGTCTGTCTGTCTGTCTGTCTGTCTGTCTGTCTGTCTGTCTGTCTGTCTGTCTGTCTGTCTGTCTGTCTGTCTGTCTGTCTGTCTGTCTGTCTGTCTGTCTGTCTGTCTGTCTGTCTGTCTGTCTGTCTGTCTGTCTGTCTGTCTGTCTGTCTGTCTGTCTGTCTGTCTGTCTGTCTGTCTGTCTGTCTGTCTGTCTGTCTGTCTGTCTGTCTGTCTGTCTGTCTGTCTGTCTGTCTGTCTGTCTGTCTGTCTGTCTGTCTGTCTGTCTGTCTGTCTGTCTGTCTGTCTGTCTGTCTGTCTGTCTGTCTGTCTGTCTGTCTGTCTGTCTGTCTGTCTGTCTGTCTGTCTGTCTGTCTGTCTGTCTGTCTGTCTGTCTGTCTGTCTGTCTGTCTGTCTGTCTGTCTGTCTGTCTGTCTGTCTGTCTGTCTGTCTGTCTGTCTGTCTGTCTGTCTGTCTGTCTGTCTGTCTGTCTGTCTGTCTGTCTGTCTGTCTGTCTGTCTGTCTGTCTGTCTGTCTGTCTGTCTGTCTGTCTGTCTGTCTGTCTGTCTGTCTGTCTGTCTGTCTGTCTGTCTGTCTGTCTGTCTGTCTGTCTGTCTGTCTGTCTGTCTGTCTGTCTGTCTGTCTGTCTGTCTGTCTGTCTGTCTGTCTGTCTGTCTGTCTGTCTGTCTGTCTGTCTGTCTGTCTGTCTGTCTGTCTGTCTGTCTGTCTGTCTGTCTGTCTGTCTGTCTGTCTGTCTGTCTGTCTGTCTGTCTGTCTGTCTGTCTGTCTGTCTGTCTGTCTGTCTGTCTGTCTGTCTGTCTGTCTGTCTGTCTGTCTGTCTGTCTGTCTGTCTGTCTGTCTGTCTGTCTGTCTGTCTGTCTGTCTGTCTGTCTGTCTGTCTGTCTGTCTGTCTGTCTGTCTGTCTGTCTGTCTGTCTGTCTGTCTGTCTGTCTGTCTGTCTGTCTGTCTGTCTGTCTGTCTGTCTGTCTGTCTGTCTGTCTGTCTGTCTGTCTGTCTGTCTGTCTGTCTGTCTGTCTGTCTGTCTGTCTGTCTGTCTGTCTGTCTGTCTGTCTGTCTGTCTGTCTGTCTGTCTGTCTGTCTGTCTGTCTGTCTGTCTGTCTGTCTGTCTGTCTGTCTGTCTGTCTGTCTGTCTGTCTGTCTGTCTGTCTGTCTGTCTGTCTGTCTGTCTGTCTGTCTGTCTGTCTGTCTGTCTGTCTGTCTGTCTGTCTGTCTGTCTGTCTGTCTGTCTGTCTGTCTGTCTGTCTGTCTGTCTGTCTGTCTGTCTGTCTGTCTGTCTGTCTGTCTGTCTGTCTGTCTGTCTGTCTGTCTGTCTGTCTGTCTGTCTGTCTGTCTGTCTGTCTGTCTGTCTGTCTGTCTGTCTGTCTGTCTGTCTGTCTGTCTGTCTGTCTGTCTGTCTGTCTGTCTGTCTGTCTGTCTGTCTGTCTGTCTGTCTGTCTGTCTGTCTGTCTGTCTGTCTGTCTGTCTGTCTGTCTGTCTGTCTGTCTGTCTGTCTGTCTGTCTGTCTGTCTGTCTGTCTGTCTGTCTGTCTGTCTGTCTGTCTGTCTGTCTGTCTGTCTGTCTGTCTGTCTGTTGTCTCTGTCTGTCTGTCTGTCTGTCTGTCTGTCTGTCTGTCTGTCTGTCTGTCTGTCTGTCTGTCTGTCTGTCTGTCTGTCTGTCTGTCTGTCTGTCTGTCTGTCTGTCTGTCTGTCTGTCTGTCTGTCTGTCTGTCTGTCTGTCTGTCTGTCTGTCTGTCTGTCTGTCTGTCTGTCTGTCTGTCTGTCTGTCTGTCTGTCTGTCTGTCTGTCTGTCTGTCTGTCTGTCTGTCTGTCTGTCTGTCTGTCTGTCTGTCTGTCTGTCTGTCTGTCTGTCTGTCTGTCTGTCTGTCTGTCTGTCTGTCTGTCTGTCTGTCTGTCTGTCTGTCTGTCTGTCTGTCTGTCTGTCTGTCTGTCTGTCTGTCTGTCTGTCTGTCTGTCTGTCTGTCTGTCTGTCTGTCTGTCTGTCTGTCTGTCTGTCTGTCTGTCTGTCTGTCTGTCTGTCTGTCTGTCTGTCTGTCTGTCTGTCTGTCTGTCTGTCTGTCTGTCTGTCTGTCTGTCTGTCTGTCTGTCTGTCTGTCTGTCTGTCTGTCTGTCTGTCTGTCTGTCTGTCTGTCTGTCTGTCTGTCTGTCTGTCTGTCTGTCTGTCTGTCTGTCTGTCTGTCTGTCTGTCTGTCTGTCTGTCTGTCTGTCTGTCTGTCTGTCTGTCTGTCTGTCTGTCTGTCTGTCTGTCTGTCTGTCTGTCTGTCTGTCTGTCTGTCTGTCTGTCTGTCTGTCTGTCTGTCTGTCTGTCTGTCTGTCTGTCTGTCTGTCTGTCTGTCTGTCTGTCTGTCTGTCTGTCTGTCTGTCTGTCTGTCTGTCTGTCTGTCTGTCTGTCTGTCTGTCTGTCTGTCTGTCTGTCTGTCTGTCTGTCTGTCTGTCTGTCTGTCTGTCTGTCTGTCTGTCTGTCTGTCTGTCTGTCTGTCTGTCTGTCTGTCTGTCTGTCTGTCTGTCTGTCTGTCTGTCTGTCTGTCTGTCTGTCTGTCTGTCTGTCTGTCTGTCTGTCTGTCTGTCTGTCTGTCTGTCTGTCTG
>JAXIVJ010017180.1:0-20000 GCA_036785665.1 Chirona hameri
ATATATATATATATATATATATATATATATATATATATATATATATATATATATATATATATATATATAAATATATGGCTGAATTTGCAATGAAACATATATTTTATTTCTGTTTTTTTTTACGTGACCTTGAATGACCTTGAAACCGTGACCTCGTGACCTTGTTTTCGTTGACCTCGTGTGACTCCGGGTACACCTCTGATTTCAATTTTTCACATCGCAAAATACTTGTCAATATATTGCCCAACAACGTAAAACATATACAGAAGTGCGTTTTTCCTCTAATTTTCATATTTTCCGCGAATATGCGTGAGTGTTTTCGAATTACCCCCAAGGGGGAGGGGTAACGGGCGGATATCTCAGCTACCATTGCAGCTAGAGAGACGATTTTTGGTATACACATTGTCAGGGTGACTAGTAACACCACGCAGCCATCCGGCGTGGTCCAAAACAGATCGAAAGGTGAAGACCCCGCCCAAATCGGTCCTATAGGTTTGGAGCATGACGTCGGGAACGATTTTAGACTGTTTTGGTCCAATTTGGTACACTTCGATTGAACCAAAGTGGATACAACTAAAAACAACAACATTTAGAACAAGCCGGATCGAATGGTGAAGGCTCCGTTCAAATCGGTCCTATAGGTTCGGAGCATGACATCTGCAACGGTTTTTGGCGGTTTTGGTCCAATTTGGTCCACTTAAATTAGACCAAAGTGGATAAAACTCAAAACGGCACCGTTTTGGACCACAACGGATCGAATGGTGAATACCTCATCCAAATCGGTACCATAGGTTCGGAGCATGACGTCGGCAACGATGTTTGGCGGTGTTTGGTACCAACATATAATTTTGGTTATTTGATATGGAAACAAAGTGGATAAAACTCAATATGGGACCGTTTGAGACGACGTCGGATCGAATGGTAGAGACTCCGCCCAAATCGGTCCCATAGGTTCGGAGTATAACGTCGTCTGCAACTATTTTTGACGGTTTTGGTCCAATTTGGTCCACTTAGATTAGACCAAAATAAATAAAACTCCAAATCGCACAGTCTTAGACCACGCCGGATCGAATGGTGAAGACCTCGCCCAAATCATTCCCATAGTTTTGGAGTATGGCGTTGTCGGCAACGATTTGTGGCGGTTTTGTCCAATTTTGTCCACTTAGATTAAACGAAAGTAGATAAAACTCAAAATGGCACTGTATTTTACCACGCTGGATTGAATGGTGAAGACCCCACCCAAATCGGTCCCATAGGTTCGCAGATATTCGCCTGGTACCCCTCCCCCTTGGGGGTAATTCGAAAACACGCACGTATATCGACGGAAAATATGGAAATTTGAGGAAAAACGCACTTTTTTATTTTTTGCGTTGTTCGGCAATATATTGACGAGTATTTTGCAAAGTAAAAAATTGAAATCAGAGGTGATGCGAGGTTAACGAAAAAAGAGTCACGAGGTCACGGTTTCAAGGTCATTCAAGGTCACGCAAAAAAAAAACAGAAATAGAATCTCTGTTTCATTGCAAATTCAGCCAAATAATTATTTTTGATATTTAGTTAACTCAAATGCGTTATTTTGGCCTCCAAGCATACCTCTGCAGCGTGACCTTGCCAAAATGCCCGAGGCTATGACTCCAAAACCTGAACTCAGATGGAGCTAATATTTCCACAGCTGAATTCAGGACCCGAGATAACCCTATAGACCAATTTGGAACAAAAAGTGAGAGATGAGGGTTACTTCGACTTGTCGAAATGTCGTGGAATGCCCCCTAAGGTGCCTTCGGTCAGTTTGAGGAGGTGCTTTTTCGGCCTGAGGGGCCTTCGGTCAGCTTGAGGAGGCCTTCGATTGGCCTGAGGGCCCCTTAGTCGGCCTGAGTGGCCCTCGGTCGGCCTATAGGGTCCCTAGTGTGCCTGTAGGGCTCTTCTGTCGACCATAGGGGGCTCTCGGTCGACTTGAGGGGCCTTTGGTCGGCCTGAAGGAGAACTCAGTCGGCCTGAGGGGGACATCGGTCGGCTCGAGTGGCTCTTGCCAGGCCTGAGCGGGCCCCAAGCTGGTCTTAGAGGGCCATTGTCTAGGCTGGAAATAACCCGGCGGTATGAAAGGGGCCTCAGTTGGTTTGAGACAGTATTTGCCAGGTCTTAAAGCCTTAGGCTCCTTGTCGTTCTGAAATGACCTTTGTTAAACCTGAGAGGGTCCTATGCCTGTCTGAGAGGTCCGTTTTCCAGTCAGAAAGGACCCTCAATCGTCCCATGGGGGGGGGGGCTTTTCCGGCCTAAAAGAGCCCTACGTCCCTAGCCCTAAGTCCCTCCGCTTCTTTGAGAGGAGCATCGGTTGACCAGAGATGACCACCGTCTGATCTGAGGGCCTTACGCTTGTCTAAAAGGGTTATTTCAGACATAAGAGGGCCCTGTGCAAGTCTGAGAAAGCTCTCTCGGTCATTCTGGAGAGCCCTTAAGCGGGCTGAGAGAGCCATGTCGGTCGGAAGCAGTCTTGCAGACTCGGACTCGGAATCTGAGCCTATCGGAGTCGGTAATTTTTGCCGGAGTCGGAGTCCGTTCAGAATCGTATAAGAAATTGGGATTCATCCGTATAGATTCAACTATATCTACTAAAACACTTCTGAAAACACAAAATTCTTCCCGATCACAATTAATTAAATATTATGTCGTGTGCGTGTGCGCGTGCGTGTGCGCGTGGGTGCGTGGGTGCGTGTGTGTGTGTGTGTGTGTGTGTGTGTGTGTGTGTGTGTGTGTGTGTGTGTGTGTGTGTGTGTGTGTGTGTGTGTGTGTGTGTGTGTGTGTGTGTGTGTGTGTGTGTGTGTGTGTGTGTGTGTGTGTGTGTGTGTGTGTGTGTGTGTGTGTGTGTGTGTGTGTGTGTGTGTGTGTGTGTGTGTGTGTGTGTGTGTGTGTGTGTGTGTGTGTGTGTGTGTGTGTGTGTGTGTGTGTGTGTGTGTGTGTGTGTGTGTGTGTGTGTGTGTGTGTGTGTGTGTGTGTGTGTGTGTGTGTGTGTGTGTGTGTGTGTGTGTGTGTGTGTGTGTGTGTGTGTGTGTGTGTGTGTGTGTGTGTGTGTGTGTGTACCACACCACATTTGCAAACGCTTCAAAATGAAGAATATATTAAAATAAATTAAAAAGTAAAGGGGGGGGGGGGCGAATGAAACACTGCATTGTTGACCTTGGTAAGTTAGATGGTTAATACAATTTTAAAATGTTAATAATCAAATGTTAATGTTAAATATAAGAGCCAAATAAAATGTTATGATCTTTTGAAGTTTTTCAACTTTCTCTTAGCCTTGGGCTTGCTTTGAATGAACTGTTAAAGAGAATAGTTCATATTTCACGCCTGTATTTGAACTGAAATAACATAATTATTTTGCGGGCCGAAAAATTGAGTGTGCATGGCTTCGCTGCGCTCAGTAATTTCGACACAGGATGGAAAACAAGCAAACAATGTACCGGTTTCGGACCGCCGAAACGGCCAGCCGTTGGTAAAGCGCTACATATGGGACCTTCGATGCACACTCTGCCACGGAGTCCCTTATCACTTGGCGCATTGCTAATACCCGAGTGTCCCGCTAGCCGCCCGCGTGGCGCAGCCGACCCTTGTCAGAGACTGTAGTTGGTGGAGCCGGCCGTGAAAACCCACTGATATTGTTTGACGTTACGCGTTATACACAAGAGCAACTTGCTCATTTCTTCGCCATCGTCCACACCAGAGCCATAGTCATATTTTTCAGCTCAAGATGCCCCTTACCGACAAATTTCATTTTGTGTTGTACTTTTTTCATTTTTACCTTTAAATCATTTTTACACCGGACTATTATAATACAGTAGACGCCGCTTATAGCGCCCATGGTTACAACGCCCAGCCGCTTATAACGCACACGTTGGTCCGGTACGGAATTTCCTGTACACAAGTATAGGCAGAAACTCCGCTTATGACGCCCACACTTCGGTTATACCGCCCAGTTCAGCGCGCGCTAAGCCATCGTGTCGCCCACTCCGGCTGCCGGCTCTACACGTGTGCACTGTACAAGCGGCCGTGGTGCCGCGGGTTTCGCTCTTCGAGTCGGAGGACGAACCGGAGCCGACCCCTTCGAATGCGGAGATGCGGGCGATGGTTCGTCGGCTCCGCACAGGCCTTGGAAGGAAAGGTTTCGACAACATGCAGATTGCAGGGGTTCGAAACGTTCGCCAATGACGTGCACGAATTTCTGCGTGAGAAAAAGATGCTGAAGCAGCTAACGATGGATGATTTTGTTCAATAAATACCTCGGGTGATAATCAGATGTCTTTATTTTATGTGGCCATATTAGGAACTCCGGATATAGCGCCCGTCGGTTATAACGCCCAAAAATGCTCAATCCCAAGGTACAGTAGACGCCGCGTTATAAGCAGCGTCTACTGTACCTACATGTAACTAAGGCACAATTGATAGTATAGAGGCAGAATATTTAGAGCAGCGCATTCTAAATGAATTGTGTTTCGGCATTACTAAGAGTATTATATTTACTTTTTATTAACTGCTCTCTTTTTCATGTCCTACCGATTGCTAGTCCCAGATCCTATCTCATGCCCACATTCAACCGAGACTGGTATCGGCGGCCACAGAACATGTGGCAGCCAACAAGCCGCCCCCGGGAGCGGTGGCCGCCTTCACGGCAGTTTCTGTCCTGCTGATGAAGGTAATGCAAGCCCATGGACTCGGTCGGCGAGTCAATTTGTCTCACTTTTCCCTTTTCGTTCTTCCCATGACTTTACAATATCCCGAGGGGGCCCGGTGCAGAATTATCAGCCGAATATTAAACATGATCTATTTAGGCATTTTAGGGACGTTTTTGAGCAGCAGTCTTTCAGCCATCATAGCATTCTAGTCATGTTTTAATCCCTGGAAATTTTAGAAACTTATACAGTTGAATCTACTTAAATGCAGCGAGTCCGAAATCTCAACTAGCTTATATGTCGCCGAACATTCAATCAGACCAATCATGTTGTTTCGTTATCGTAAACGTTCCAGGTTACACATCAAGCAACCTCATGTAAATGGGTTGGTGTCCAAATCAATTGTAATATAGCCCTGACTTGAGCAATGCGAAGAATTTGATTTACATTGTCGGAGGGCGTATACCATATGCTCATGTAACTACACAGTTGATGCAGCTTGAGCAGGGAAACTGGAAAAACGAACGACGCTGTAAAAACAAGGAACCAGGCGGGGCAGCAATCAAACGTTGGCCGGCACACAATTCGATCGCCGTGCATCTTATCAGGTTGTTTATCATACTGTTCCGGATCGCAGCCCTGCCCTCCGGCGCAGTGGGGCAGTACAGTCAGTAAAACCTGGAAGACTTGATTCGCGCATCAGACAATAACACCAGCCACGTCTTCGGTGACCGCAACGGCTGGCCGAAGCAACAATGCTTCTCCCGTTTTCCCGGGACCATTATTTCCTGGCACTGGACGCACCCCGGCATCGTGCCGGCAGCGGACCAAAAACCCGCGTCAGCTCGCTATTCGGTGAGCGACTGCGGCCGGTGCCCGTCTCCAATAGTTTCCAGGGCGTCTGCGGCGCGGCGGCGGCCAGTGCGCAGAGGTGAGCCGCGCACCAGGTCCCGCCCCGCGGCCGCCCATTGGTCGGCCCGGGTCCAGTTACCATAGCTGCGCGGCGCAGGACGCCGGCGAGGCCCCGCCCCGCGGCCGGCGCCGCTGCCGCCGCCGCCGCCGGCCGGCCGCGGCCCGCGCATCAGTGACGGCGGTGTACTGGGAGAGGCAGGGTGCGCGTCCGGCGGGCAGAGCATTCAGAGGCGGCGGGAGCTGAAAGCTCGGGCGGCGCAGCGTGGGGACGGTCGGTGCGCACTGCGGGACCGAGGCGCGGCTCAGACGGACACCATGATCACGTGCTGTGCAGCGTGCGACAAGCCCATTCTGGACAAGTTCCTGATGAATGTCTTGGAACGGCAATGGCACGCCGACTGTGTGCGGTGTTTTGACTGTCACGTCAATCTCACCGAGAAGTGCTTCAGCCGGGAAGGCAAGCTCTTCTGCCGGGACGATTTCTTCAGGTAAGAGCCACGCACCGAGCTGTGATCAGAGTGGTGTCGCCGTCGTGATCGGGCGTCACGTGCTGCTGAGCGATGCTCGCCTGTGATTGCATGACTCCTGTTCATTTGGGGGGCGGTAATGTTTTCCGCGAAGTGTGTGGTTATTCAAGGCGAGGATGCCGTTTATCAAGCTAAGTGGTTTGATGTGAACAACCTGAGTGTTCGCTTCGCACGATAGTTCCTGGTTTTATCTGGCACACAGGTGGTGCAGGCAGGTTACTTTTGATGATCTGGTGTTTGAAACGACTGCGGACGTCCACCGCTGAGTTGTATCGCTGAATCGTAGTCCGTAGGTTCTCGCTGCTCAGAAAACCTGTTAGTCAAATGGTGAAGCTATCTGAGCGAAGGATGACTCCTCTGATGGCTTCTTGCTGTTGATGCGTGCTGCGACACAGCTCGCCTATCGCGACCCGCATTGCTCACAGCTCACGACCGCAGACAGTTCAGCTTGACTGCCCGCATCGACCGAGCAGCCACGGCGAATCCTATTCCTGTTGAACTGTTCTCCAACACACAAACGCACCGCACCCAACACGGGGTGAACAGAGCACGTGTCATTTGCCGTTGGGCAGGTTTGTTTCTGCTCCAAGACACGACTGCCGGTCGCCGAGGCTTCGCAAATGTCTCTCTGTGTATCCTGAGTGGTCTACCGATATCGGCGGCTTGGTAACTGCCTATCAGCAGGCACGACGGAACTGGAGCCGCGCGTGGCAAGACAGCACGAGTGTCGCATGGCACGGCCGGCTGGCACGGCCGGCTGGCACGGACCGGCTGGCACGGCCGGCTGGCACGGGCAGGCTGCCACGGGCCGGCTGGCACGGGCAGGCTGCCACGGGCCGGCTGGCACGGACCGGCTGACACGGACCGGCTGGCACGGCCGGCTGCCACGGACCGTGACCCGGGCAATGGGATTCCATGTCCGCTCCGGGGCAATAAATTACAACTTAATTTGCAAGCAAGCGGTCACGCAGGAGACATGAGGGCGGAGACATTCTCATGATTATGCATGCCATTTAGTTTGTTTGTGGCTTTGTTTTGAGTTACGTATTTTGTTCACGTTCGTCCCATCTATTCGCTCGACACCTCAGGCGTGAATCGTTTCCGCCCGTGAAGGTTTATTCGTCCCCTGCTGACCTACGCTGGTCTGTGCTGACCTACGCTGGTCTGTGCTGACCTACGCTGATCTGTGCTGACCCGGTCACCGTTGTGTTGATAGTTTTGATAGCCGACTCGATATGAACCACACCGGGCGTGTCGCAGGCAACATCGGAATGAATCACGAGCGTGATCGGAGTCAAAACACGACCTCGCTGGCATGGCACAACTCCGACAAACAAATCAGTGGCAGTCGGGGCAGGACCGGCTACTTATCTGGCGGTCAGGATTCCGGTACGTGCTGTGGACGAGACAGCCGGCCGGGCGCCGGGAAGCGTGGGTCTCAGCGGTGTTGTGGTGTTTTGTGACGGCGTGTTTCTTGGTGATGCAGGAGGGAGTTAAATGTGTTGTGGTGGTATTTCCGTTGTTGGTTTCCGGTTGTAAGCAAGCTGCAAACGTGGCAGCTTTCCAGCTACCATTTGCATGGTTTCTGCACACCATGTGCAAAACCGCTTACTAACAAACAGGTGCGATAGTCGTGTGATGATACCATATCGTGCCATATCGATGTCATATCGTATCGTGGCATCAATCTGTACCTTCGCTGCCAGAAGCGCAGTTTTGTGAGACAGACGGAAATTAATTTGAGGCATGTGTGAGCCGCCCATGGTTTTGTGGTAAGACTTGTTAACGTGATGTCATGTAATGTAACCCCAGCCCAATTCAAGACACAGGCGCAGTGTCCATGAAAACGCGTCTTTCTTTTTGCATTTCAAAGATGACGCATTATCACCAAGGAGTAATACCATGGTGTAGATCAGAAAACAGCCAAAGGTCACAGCAACCCACTGACCACAGCCCGGTGCCTGTCGGTAGTCCCGCGTCTCGTCGTGACTCGTCTCGTCGCGTCGTGCTGCTGTCGGTGTCGGTGGCGCGCCGAGCGGCCCCGCCCTGCCGGGTTTCCCGCCCCGCGACCCTCCGGTGACCAACACGACACGCTGCCATGTCACTGCTGGACGACAGGGGTGTTGGATGGAAGCGACGGGAAGCCAGCCGGGCGGCTGAGTGGAATGTGAAGATCGTGTCAGTCTTAGACTGAAGCTGAAACATTTTGGTAGCGTGACACCAGACACTGTTTAGCTACCGTCAAGTCTGCCGGCACAGGAGGGAATGCGATTCTCTTGCAGCATAATGAACATATTCCATGTCATGTTGAAGGGAAAACTGATGCCAGCTAGAGGCGGTGGAGCTACGCCATGTTCAGGCAGCCCCCAGATCAGCCAGACACGCCAATTTGTGGAGAAACGAGGGGCCACTTTGGTTCACGTTCTGACCACATAATCCTCCCCAGCGCGCCAGCAGCACCGCCTGCCCTGCTCCCGTTCGGACCCTTCCCTGGCGCGGTGGCACGGGAGCACTGGTGTTGCGGTCCCTGGGGCAGCTCTGTTCCCCGGCCCCGTGGCCGCCGGCGCCGCCTCCAGCCCCGGTAGTCAGCCTGGCGGCCAGCAGGAAGGGCAGTTCGTGCCAGCAGTCAGTTACGGTTACCCCCGCTCGGGGCTCGGCCGGGGGCTCGGCTGGGGGTGGCGCGGGACACGGGTTCTCGCGGCTTGTTGCCGGCTGGGCCGGGCTGGGCCGGGACCCGTTTCTGGCCGGGAAGTGGCGGGGGCGGCTGGGACACAGGTCAGCCCGACACGGGACCTCACACGGTCACCGACTCGGATGTGGCAGGCACGCGCTGTTCTTACACGGGAAAAAGGCGCGGCTGTCGGGTCCGACGGTTGGTCGCGATTCGAAGCGACCCTCTCGGCCTTGTCGCGGTCCGTACCGACTGCCGACTTTACCGCGTTCCTTGAACACACCAGGGTACTCCACGGAACTGGTCTGGGGTGAATTATTGTTTTCTGTCACTGATATGTATTATTTTAACACAGCGTAATCAATAACTTGGAAACGGAATTGCTGTGGATTGGCTGTGAACACCTACACAATAACTGTATTTCAATTAAATCACTTCATATTACGGCCCATCAAAGGAAGTGTGCGAACTAGTAATACCGAAACAATACGACATTTAAGTTAACGCGCGTCCCACAGACAGGTCCGGTTCGTTTGATCTAGCCGCCAGAAGTGTGAGGTAGGACAGACGACAGAGGGAGAAAAAAAACACGATGGTCGTGCGAACTAGCCTCCGGCCATGATTGCCAGTAATGACAGCAATTCCTCTCCCAGGCTGTGGATTTAATGACAGTGCCGAGGCTGTAAATGCCTAATTGTTGTCTTCTCGGCGGCGCAGGCTCCGTCCGCAGTCGGACTGGCACAGTTTACCGGACCTCAAATAACACACCTCTGTGGAGCGCAGAGTCGCACAGATAGCACTGTGGCTCGCACTCGTGTACCGCGAATGTCGGGGTCCGTTGGGTAACGTGCAGAACATCTGTAACAACTGTAGGAGAGGAATCATTGCAACTGGAGCCGTACATAGGAACAGTACATAACACAGGCAAATGTGTGCGGGTGGGCGCGCTTATTTTCAACAATGATATGCTATTCCAAATATGCTTCAAGCGGTAATGCCGTTTCCTCCATTTGGCAATGAGGTCATCCAACTATTCTTTGTCAGCATTTCATAACCGAAGGTTGTTTTAAACCTATTCGGAACAGCACTATTCTTTAGAATTGTGTTTTCAATAGGAAAAACAACTGAATATTTAACGTGGAATGTCACTGAGCAGCACATTAAAACTGCCAACGACATATGCTCACGAGAACACGCAACTATGGTGCCCACAATTTTATAACAATGTTTAAGTATTACCTTACTGGTGCATGGCAAAAGTAGAGTTCAAAATACAATTTGACTGCAGCTCCTGGACTGCATTGTCCCACTCATTGAAATATGCTATATTTGCTTTATCTGTTGCAGACATGCACAGACATTACTACTTCGCCTACTTTCTTCGAATTTCGGTATAATGCACATAGTTTGGCATATATTACCGATTTTTTAATACTTTATTGACATTTTTGTTTATATTTCATCATTTTGATTCACCCATATCGCTTTAAATCTTAGCATATTTCAAATGACACTCCTTCACATCATTAAAACATTTGTTCACTTGTTTATGCTTGTAGAAATATGTGCTCATGTGTGCTAGGCACTAAGAAAGCCCTCGCATTAACACAAATATTGTGTGTATAGACAACATTTTAGACTGTTAAACCGATAAATTAATATTTTAGACGAGAACCTATAACCACGCTTGCTGGCTTAAAATCCAACTCGTATGGATTGGCAACAACAATGAAATGCAAACATAATCTCAGTTTTAAGGCGTTTTAAGACTTAAAATAATTACCGAGCGGGTGCAAAGCGGCCGTGAGGTTTCTAGTCAACTTACAAGACAAATTTACATTTGACCCAGTCCGACCCGACCCGGCCATACAGACGCTTTTTCGGAAGTAATAACTTTGCAACCACTGCTCCGATTGAGATCGGGTTTTCACCGTTGGATAATACTCTCAAATCAATTTTGATTTTCTTATGATGCTTTCTGATATGGGTGGTACCACAGCGCGTGACACCCGCAGACGTCGAAATGAACCAAAATCATTCTTGATCAAACATGGCTTGATTTATTGTCGTTTCAAACTCTGATGAAGCCGCAATGGTGAAATATTAGTTAATATATCTCTCTTTGTAATTTTCGAATTTATCTACTTTACCATGAGCAAAGGCTATATAAACACGATTTATAAAATGGCTTGATTTATCTAAGCATTCGTTTTTGTATACGCTGAAGCATGCAGCGCTCAGAACGTACTCCCTTTTGACGGATTCGAGAAAGGAGATCATGCACAATTTAATCAAACATTATTTTTATGTTGGCATGCATGGAGGCCTGGAAACTTTTATGGAGGACTAAAAGGACTAAAAGGACTATGTGTTACTACCACGTGTGCTCCCGTACCGTTTTATATTTCAAACCTGTTTTAGCTTTCCCAGTGCGCGCCCGCTCGGTCATCACCCAAAAAGGCGTTTTACTGGTATAATTTACTTCTATCGTATCTCTCAATCTGCCAATACAAAATAAATTCAATTATACGAACTTCAAAAGCTTACGGGGTAACAAATTCATTATTTTGTTGAACAGAGGAACCACTCATTGCTGTGGTAGCTCCAGCTATTTTCTCAGTATAGTGCCCACATCGCGCCGATCGGCCGACAAATTTCGAACTTGTGTCGTATCACTCAGTCCCTGGCGAGTCGCCAGCTACCTTCTCCTACGAACTCCGTTCTCAACACTCTCCCGTTCGCACCGTAAATTCAGCCCAAAGCTTTTCCGAACAATTAAATCAGCGTCTATTAGCTGGGCCTGGGTGTCGCCTAATGTGGAGTTACGGCGGCATCGCGGCGCGGCTGTTGGCGGCGGCGGCGGCGGCGACTGCCTTGCAGCTCCACGGCAGCCATGTTGCGCTGCAGAGAGAGATGACCGTCCACCGCCGCCGGCGCTCCGCCGTCCGCCGCTCTCTGGCACTGAAAAATGACAGAATTACGAGCCAGAAGGAGCTGCGGCGGCTAATAACGGCTTCGAGCCGGTAAAAACGCCGTGAGGCGGGGCGTCGCGGTGTCCGGCTGCGGTTGCGGGGCAGGGGGGGGGGGGGGGGTCGCGGCCCGCGGCTGCCGCGGCCGCCGCCAGCCGGCTTCTGTGTCGTTCGCCGCAGTGTTTTCGGCAGCAGGGGCTGGTATCGGGGACCGGCAGGGACCGGCGGGGACGGCGGGACGGAGAAGGGACAGCAGCTGACCCTCTCGCGGCTACGGTCCCGTTACCGGCAAACACGCATAAAAACGGCGCCCCGCCGGCGCGGCGCGTCGCGCGGGCACGGGCCGCGGCCGGGCCTCCCGCTGCGCCGCATAGCTGCTCTCCAGTCATCTGTGTCATTCGCCTGGTGTCTCGGTCCTGCCGCTTTGTTGGTCGGCTGTGTCGTCCCCTGGAGCCCCCCGCGGCCGGCGCCGCCCCCCGCAGTGTCAAATGAGCAGCCATCTGCCGCCTCACCTGACCCCCGCCCTCCCCTCCCCTGCCGCGTGATCTCCCGGCGCATCTTCGGCGCTCATTTAACCGGCCCGGCAGATGGTCGCCGGTGAACGGGGTGCCACGGTGACGAGCCTGAATTGGCTGCGATTCGCCGCCCGGCGCGGCGTCGCGTCGACGCTGCGTGGTGGTGCGAAGCCCGGTAGTGAGTCCAGGCAGGCCGGTATGCGAAGCTCGTTGCGGCGCATCTCCCGGAAGGTGCTCCGCTCATAGGACTAACGGAGAAGAAGCCGGCGCTCCCGGCTGACACGCCGGACGCAGATTGGATCGCATTTTTGTTTAAAACTCCGAGGGAATGCACCTGAGAACGGCCGGGGGCGGAGGCGCGCGGCCGGCGTCTTTTTTGCCTGATTTCACCGGGGGTATGCCCGCGCGACTGCCGGGCACCGTACAAAGCCGGAACACGGCTCCGGAATGCCGGCCGCCTCCCAGCGACGAATCTCTCCCGCTTTACCGACATTCTGGCCGGAGGATGCCTGAAAAGGCTTGCGGTCGTCCTTTGAGGCGGCGGTGCCCGTGGCGGCGGTACTGTTTGTCGGACGGAGAGCGTCCGCCGCGCGTCCGTCGCCCGCCACGCCTGGCTGGCCCCGCCCGGAAGCTGGCCACAGGCGGCCCGGCCGCGCGTGCCGATCAGAGCCTGCGACATAGCGGCAGGTCCGTCCGGTAGTCCCGGTCCCGCCGGCCACCGCTGCTGTGACGCCTGCGATGCCTGTGATGCCTGTGACGCCGGCACAGCACAGACCCCGCCTGCCTGCAGATATGTGTTGTGATAGAGCGCCGTTCCGTGATGACCCGCCGGGGTCGCACGGTTCGGCCCGGTCCGGCCCGGTGCAGCGGGAGCGCGCCACTGCCCTCCCCTGCCTCCCCCGCGCGGCGCCCCGTGCACAGCTGACCGCCCGGTTGATAGACAGACACCCCCGCCCCCGCCGCACGGTCCGCTACCCGCCGTCCAGCTGCGCCGCAGGCACTCCTTCCTCCTCCTGTCGTGCCGCCGGCCGAGTCAAACAAACTAAATGCCTGTAATTTGATGGCAAATCAAAGGCAGAAGGTCCTAATTTGTCTCGGGCGGCGCGACGAAAAGTGGCGCGCCGCGCCGCGCTCGGCTGCTGTTGACAGAGCCGCGTTGCGTGCCGCTGATAGCCCGATAATTAAACCGTTCCCGGCCGGTTCGGAGAGCGGCGGACTTTTTGCGGCCGGCGAGGGACGCTGCGGCCATCAGTCGAGCTTTACTCAGCGCTGGCACGGAACTCGTGTGCAAAACAGCCGGCCGATCAGCGGAACATGGCCCGAGCGCGCCTCGTAACCGAGCGTCGCGCCCGGCCGGCCGCCCATAGACGGGTAGCAAAAACACGCAATCAGCGCTTAGTAAGCACGATCAAGCGTGCATGGCGGCACCTCTGACCGGCCGGGGTCACACCGGGTCAGGACCGGGGTACTCCGGTCTCCCGCCAACGGGGGCCGTGCAGGTGAGGTTGGCGCACATCCTCTCAATAACGGCACACCGAGACAGGCTATCTGGCAAATCAGGTCAAATCTGGTCAGGTTGACAGGTCATGTGTCAGGTCAGGTCAGTCTCGCAGGTCAGATCATCTACCCTGTGCTGCAGTTGACCCAGACCTGGATCAGCCTGAGTTGGCTCCGTTTGGGACGAGTTCTTTTTCTCAGGTTTGACTTTGATTAGATCTTTGACCGGTTAGTTTTGGTTTGATCTGGTTCGGTCTTTGACTCGGCCTAGTAAGACCCCTATTTTACTGCAGTTTAGCCCTGGTTGCGCTTTGTTTTAGGCATGGCTCGGCCCGCCCCACTAGTGGTACCCTTCGCGAGCGATTCGTTCCACCCATCAGCGGCGCCGTCCCGGTCTGCGGTGTATTGAGTGTGTCTGCCGGCCCTGTTCAGTCAGCGGCGCCGCCGCCTCCCGACCGAGCGGGAGCTGTGATAGCTCTATAATCGGCCGCTCGCCACACGATGACGAGAATTTTGATTTCCCCCGGCGCGGTGATGAGATTAGTGTAAGCGGCTTACGGCAGCGGGCTCAGCGCGCGCCTATCCCGCCGCCGCCGCCGCCGCCGCCGCCGCCCGCGCGTCGGATTTGCAGAATCCGCTTGGAACCGAGCGTGGCGTTACGCCGCTATTGACTTGAAATAATGAGACCAGAAATCGAGCTCTGCCGCGGCTGGCTGGTGCGCTGAGTGGGAGGAAACTGCGGCTGGTGGCCGACAGATCAGCACGGTTTTTATCCCAGCCTCTTCACCGTCCCGCCACCGTCAGCGATACCCATGTCCTCCGCTCTCATCCCCGACCGACGCACGCAGCGGATGAGCTCCAAATCCGCGCATCGCTCACCGGCCGCACAAAAGCGGACCAGGCGCGCGGGACGTACCGCAAACTGACACCGGTTGTTCTGACATTGCAGGAGGTACGGCACAAAATGCTCCGGCTGTGGCCACGGTATCTCCCCGCAGGACCTGGTGCGGAAGGCGCGCGACAAGGTGTTCCACCTCAAGTGCTTCACCTGCCTCGTCTGTCGAAAACAGCTCTCCACCGGCGAGGAGCTCTACGTGCTCGATGAGAACAGGTTCATCTGCAAAGAGGATTACCTCAGCGGGAAGAGCATGCCAGGTGAGCGAAGTGCGTCAGCGCGCGGCTGCTGAGGGCTGAGGGGCGAGTCGGCGCTCGGTGCTCAGCGTCGGGTGTGCGATCGGCGCCCGCCTGCTGATAGATGGCGATGCGTGAAGTCGATACCGCTCGTACTAACGGGCGTTTCGACTGATTTGCATGATTTATCGAAGCACTGCGGAGCAGCGTATTGGCAGGTTTGAGCGCCGGCAAAGATACACGTTCAGTAGTTACTATCTGTAAGCGGCATAAATTTTGGCCCGTCTAAGGCACGTCACAGCCTCGGAATTATGGCGTCCGTTCCCCCACCGCCACTGTCATGCCACAGCTCGCAGACCAGGGCCTGCACTTTCCCATGTGGCGCGCGGCATTATTTCTACCATTCGGCTGCGGACCGGTAAAAACGCCGTGAGGCGGGGCGTCGCGGTGTCCGGCTGCGGTGGCGGGGCAGGGGGGTCGCGGCCCGCGGCTGCCGCGGCCGCCGCCCGCGTTTGCAAAGCACACTTCCGTAACGTAAATGAGTGAAACGACATATGCAGCTCCCATTCGGTGGAATTCGTTACCGCCGGCGCTTTGGACCACCCCGCCTGAGCTCGTAAAACAATACAGTTTATTGCCGCCCAATATCCCGCGTTGACTCGTCATCACGCAGCCTTGGGCCGTACCCAGACCGTACCTATACGGGGACCCCGCTACGAAGGACGCAGGGCTAACTGACGAAATTGGTGTCACTAGGTCCGCGAAATTATCAACAGAATCCAAGACTGTATTTGTGTGCGTGCTTACCTATAGGACAATCCTAATTGTATTACTGATGTTCTGCAATATAATAATAGACATTAATAACAAACATCTTAAAGGGAATAGTACATCTTGGGAAAAGTATGTGGAATGATGGAAAAGAGTGTCCTGATAACGGTTCTGGCATTCGTTTTTGCGAAAAAGTACTAATTTGTCATAATTTGAAGAAAAAATATTGATATTAATACAAATGATGTCACAATAAAAAAGAGTGTCACAAAAAACGCAAGATGTCAAATGATGATGTCACAATAAAAAAAGAGTGTCACAAAAAACGAGATGTGACGATAAAATGTGTGAATGTGTACACTATGGCCTTGTATGAGTAGAGTTCGATTGGCGTTGCGTGAACACATACCCATAATGTTTATGTGGATAAATAAATGTGATATACCTACCCACAAATGTGTTTAAATTTGTGTTCATCGGTGTGGTGGATGTAAATAAATGTGTGGATGTGCAGTTAATATTGCAGCTACCGGTACGAGCTACCCATCAAAAGGTGTGCCTTTTGAAGACGAGTGTCGACATTGTTTTCAATTGGAAATCCAATGAAAATTGACAAAAGTTATAGCCAATATTTTGAGCTAAGCGTCAATTCATCGTAAACGAAAAACAAACTTTGTCAAAATTGAATCGATATATTGCATGAACGCCGACCAGCCACTAATCAACAAATGCGTCTTATTACGAAGCATCTATTGGTAATTTTCAATTGGAAATCGGTTCACAATTGACAGGTAATTACTTAAAACTGTAACCACATGCAGAATTTATCCCAAATGTATCGCAGTTACAGGTGCATGTGCTTCTATTGCGGATAATATTGCAGCTACCGGTACGAGCCACCCATCAAAAGGTGTGCCTTTTCAAGACGAGTGTCGGTATTATTTTCAATTGGAAATCCAATGAAAATTGACTATGGCCAATCATATTTATAGCTTATGAACATATCAGGAGGGTGACACCGCTTGAGCGAGCTCCGTATAGGCCACCTCGTCTGAACCAAAAAGACTTGATGTGACGTAACTGGCGGCAGAGCGCGCAGCGCACAGCCGGCGCTGGCGCTGGCGACGTCCGTGACACGGCTGCCGCCGGCGCATAGGTCCGGGAACAGGGGGCGGGGGGGGGGGGGGGGGGGGAGGGGCAGAGGGTGTTCTCGCCCCCATCTTCAAGACACCCTTCCGAACTTTGGCTAGGCTCAGCTTAACGTTGCGTAAAATAAGGCTCGTATGAGACACCGAAAATATAAGGTTTTCTTCACAAAATTCGTCATTTACAAGACAGCTTTTCTCGACCTCTGCCTGCCTCGACCGCGGATTTTACCATGTTCGAGCGGGCCTATTTTAACATGGGCTCTCGGTTCGCAGAGAACAGCCCCTGCCATGAGAGGGCCCTCATTAGGACGGCCCGGCATGCCACATTTTGTCAGGATCGGGCCTGATCAAGACCGAGCCCTGCCTTACTGCCATGCCAGGAATATGCCCGTGATATCAATAATTTGAAGAAACTGGGCTCGATACCTGACCGGGCACCTGATACACGCCTTTGCCAGCACCGGGCCCCTGCCTCGATCGGGCCTGACCAAGACCGGACCCCTACCAGGAACTGGCCAGTATCAAGAATATGCAAGGACCGGGCCATGTTGTGAACGGGCCCTCGTCCTGACCGGGCCCCATGCCACGCCTTTGCCAGCACCAGGATCCTGCCTCGATCGGGCCTGACCAAGACCGGGCCCCTACCAGAAAGGGGCCAGCATTAAGAATATGCAAGGATCGGGCCCTCGTCCTGACCGGCCTCCATATCACGCCAATTTGCCAGTAACGGGTCCCCGTCTCGATCAGGCCTGACGAAGACCGGGCCCCTGCCAGCACCAGGTATGGGCCAGAATACGGGTCCATGTGATGCGTGCCCCTCATAAATTGGGAGGTCAGCTGACCCTTTTGACCCCCCCCCCCCTCCCCTCCCCTCCCTGCGTGCGCCACTGGCGAGTTGTAACTGTCAGTTGACTACGTGGTCCGCTTGAGCGCAGCGCCGACGAAGAAGCCGGCTGCCGCCAGTGACGTCAGCCGGTGGTGCGACGAGTTCAAGGTCAAATGGCTCGTGTCCTTATCTGGTTATAGGACCTTGGAACATATGATGCGTTTCGGTGACAGTTGGTTCAAATAGCGAAAACGAAGTGCGGTAGGTATTGACGTATGCGAAACGTCACAAGATTTGGCCCTTTAAAATATGACCAATACCCAACCCAACGGTTTTTGCGTTGAAACTCAGCAACTAGATCGTTTTGGAAGGAAAAATGTCAGATTTGGAGATTTCTCAGTACTCCCGACAATCTAGCTATTTCAGTTAAAACCTAATGTTAAAGGTGTGCTATTCCCTTTAATAAACATCATAAGAAGCTCACCACTGCTCGACACGTTTCCACGGGATTTGTTTCCCCTCAATGTACCCACAACTTCTCTCACCAGTCCGTGCTGCCTCGGCCGGCCAAATGTGCCGCAATCGGCCATCGCAGCGTGGTGCGGCGCGGCGCGGCGGTACATGTGTCTGATATCGGCCGCCCGCTGTTGGCGGCCGGCGGCGCGCGGCGGGATCGCCGCGGTGCGCCGCCTCTCGCCGCGCCGGCGCCGTAACTGGCGCGCCGACAGCCTGCAACGCTGCGCCGCCGCCACATATTAATAACAAATCGCCGATATAATTTGCATAGCGGGCCAGTTAGCGAGCAGCGGCGGCGGCGGCGGGCGGGCGGGCGGCGGCGGCGGCGGCGGCGGCGGCGGCGGCGGATGGACGCGGTCGCCCTGCTGGTGTTCCCGTGACGGCTGATGGACAGCCATCGCTATCTGCCGCCGGATCGCGGCGGAGGCGGCGGAGGGGCCGCTGAGCCCCGCCGCTGGACTGGGTGACCCCAGCAGGCGTTGTGTCTGCCGACAGGGTCGCCCCCTCTCGCCCCTGTCCGGTCGCCGCTCGCGCCCGCCGGCACTCTCCCCTGCGTGCGGCGCAATTCACCAATGTATCGCACCATTTTCAAGTTGGGTGCTCACATTGTCGGTCGGCGGGCGGGCAGGTGGCCGCGGACAGCAGCTCGGGCCACGTTTTTACCACAGCGCCCCTCGCCGCTACCGCCGCGCCCGGCGCGGTCCCCTGCGTGACATATCAATAGACATCGGATCCGCCGCGCTCGCGCTCGAGCCGCCGAGCCGCCGCAACCCGCAGCGCGCAGCTCTCCGGTCGGCCGGACGGCACAGCCTTCCCCGAAGACGACGTCGTTACTCATGTGCTTCGAGAGAGCGGCGCAAGGCGGCGCGTTGGCCAACGAGCGGCTGATGGATGGCGAACGGCCCGGCGGTGAGAACCGGGCCCGATGAGGCGCCGCCGCCGCTCGGGGTCCGCTCGGCCCCGCTCGGGCGCTGGGTTCGCTCGGGTCCGCTCGGAGCCCACTCGGGTCAGCTCGGGCCGCACAGGCGCCGGTTACGTCAACAGCGAGGTGCAGGGCTCGCACGAGGCCCGCCGCGGCCGGCGCTGTGTCTGATATCAGTCGTATATTCAGCCGATGCAGGGAGGCCGGAATATCTAATGGTCTCCGTCTGCTGCAGCGAGCGATAACTCATCCGCTGCCTGCCCGCCGGCCGGCGTCGTTAAAAATCGCAAAGCACCGTCAAGAACAAGGGAAACTATTTTAACAAGCGATGATTGCCGCGATGCGGCGGCGGCGGCCCGCTACCGGTCATGGTCGGCGCGGGAGGATCGTGCGAGCGAGCCCCCCACGCCGGTCACCGGCCGGTCACCGGCCGGTGACGGCACTGGTGATGGTAGTGCCGATAGGCGCCGGGCCGCGGCCGCCCCCCGGAGCGGTATCCAGGGTGGGTGCCGTTCGTGACTGGCCATACCACCACCTGCCGGTGTCGGACCCAATCACACCGGCCGACAGGAAGGCAGAGGGTTCGTGGGACTGGGACGTGGACCGAGTCCCGGCGGATGGAGACTCTTCCTCGCCCACTCTGCACGGTAGGACTGTTTCGCTGACTGGGTTTGCGGAGTGTTCAGAGTGCTCGTGGATCTGCTCACGTTGTGTGGTTTCTCAAGAGATGTTTGAGCTCTTTACGACTCCATATTATTATTTCATGGCGCTATGTTACATTAAGCGTCACTGACAACGATCTTTGATGTGAAGGGCAATCCTACATTTCATCCAAGTTTGCTCTGCCATTACATATATAAAAATAGCTGCTACGTCGTGAACTTCATGTGGATTTTTTTGCGAAAGAACATCGCGGCCATTGCGTGGGTGTTTC